>JAJOZX010014641.1:0-27500 GCA_023014485.1 Bathynomus jamesi
ATACTCTTTCAACGATCACCACCACAATGTTGATCTTTTCAACTATATCCCCCCAAAGTTTTTAACTCTGCAAATTAATCAAAATAAGATAAGAGAACAACAAATTTATTATTTACTGCAAACATATAATAAATAGAGAACCATTATTTACATAGGGTAAAATTCGAATGCCCGGTTAAGTCAACTGTATGCCCTTGACGATTGGTTAGGTTTAGTCGTGATATTTTCGTTAAAACTAACTAAAATATCACGACTAAACCTAACCAATCGTCAAGGGCATTCAGTTGACCTAACCGGGCATATAATATATATATATATATATATATCGAAACCTACGGTAAAATTATTGAATGCTCGGTTAGGTCAACTGTACAGTGTACACCCTTGATGATTGGTTAGGTTAAGTCGTGATATTTTCGTTAAAACTAACGAAAATATCACGACTAAACCTAACCAATCGTCAAGAGCGGACAGTTGACCTAACCGGGCATTCCAGCCATGTTTTCTCATAAGAAATCAACAAAAATGATTCATGAAAACAAAGCTAATGCTGTTAAATAATTTGGACGCTATTCGTTTATTTTTGGTTGGTTGAATAATTTGGGACGCCAAAATAGGATATTGCCGAGAGATGCTCTCTAAGTTTACTACCAATATAATTTACACGTGCCGATTTATTCTACAGGGTGCAGATGCACTTGGAAATACATTAGAACTCCTAACCCGATAGGAAATGCATTTATTTATGTAACCATGTTCAGAATGCTCTCCATTTTCTTCAAAGAACGTTGAAGTACTTAAAGAAATTAATGAAATGTAATTCTCATTGGTTAGAAACTTTTCGGTCACCCTGTATGATCTTAATGTTTCGTGTGTGTGTGTGTGTGTGTAACGCTTTCGAAAGTATTTTTTAATGTGGGTCATCATGTAGAATTATTGAAGCTTTTAGTTAATTTTTAAAATATCTACTTTTCGTGTTTATATCCCAATTCTTGGAGGAAGTTCTTTATTCTTGGTACAACGACAAAACGTTCATATTTTGTGAAGCCTTTTATTATTATAATTTCTAAGAGTAAAATTGTTTTATGCTATTTATAGAACGTACTTGGTTCTCCCTAAAGAACGGGGTCATAAAAATGAAGTTATCGACCGGTTTTTTTGGTGTATTAAAAACCTTTCATTGTGTATACAAGTGGAGTATAATAATATCAATTTCCGTTATTCTCTTGGTTTAATTTACTCTAATAACGAAATTGATAATTCAGTTTTAAGTTTTTATTTCTTTACTAATTCTAAACGAAATCTCGGATTAACAGTCGTATTTCTTTGATAATTTGGTCGTTTCTATCCCCTTCATCAAATTCAGATATATATATATATACAGGGTGTCCCATAATTCCGGTTTTATAGGAAAATTTAGTTTAAAATAAATTTACAAAAGTAATACATTGGAACTAAAACAAATGTTCAAATTGATATCTTTCTTTTGGGACTTTTTTTGGTTGCATGTAGAATAACACGCAATGGCTAATATAGAAGCGAGTTACATTCCTGAGAAAAAGGCGGAGGCCGCCGCCTCAGGAGTGTAACTCGTTTTAAAAATTTTTAAAATCACACACACCTTTTCCTTACTACTTTTTCTGTCATCATGAAAAAGGGCTACGTCGTGGCCATGTCTAAGCACCGCTTCCCGTGGATCAGCGAAATTAAGCGACACGCGTCTGGATAGTGGTTGGATGGGGGACCGTCCTCTGCGCTTAGATTATGTAGCGACTTTTAGATGGTTTGGATCCCACGTAAAACTGAAGGTTCACTCCGTTATATGACCTTTACTATTACAAAGTAGGTTACCGAACCTACCCTCCACCCCCACGAGAGAAGTTAATTCGTGAATACCCTCAGTTTTTCTCTTTATAAATAAGGAAAGATCTCAATGCAATCATTTTTTTTTTAAACTTTTCAACCAAAAACACCCAAATATGAAATTCACTTTAGGAGAAAAGAGTAAGGGCATTTCTGGATGTCATGGTTACGAGAGGCATGGTACTTTTTCTACTACGCATTTATTTTTTTATTAAGAAAACTTGCACCCTCTTCGGTACTAATTTTAGTGATATGTCCATTTATTCTGCACTGTCTAGTATCAAAAGAAGAGTTTAACCGTGCCTTCAGATTTTTCTTCGATTGGATGGCCTTTCATACGGAAATAGAATGTTTTTGGAACTATTTTACGGCAAATCAATACCCTTTGTACGAGTTTTAGAATTATGTCAATAAATTTATTTTCATTATATATCAACCCGTTTACTCTCTTCATCAATTATAAGTTGGAACTTTACTTGAAGAGCCTTTATTTGGGTGCACACGCTTGGAAACTTATAACGACACTGAAGTACTTGTAAAATCCTCCCCTCATACATTTTGAAGTTTTAATTCAACAATGCATATTCTTCTATCGAACAAACAACTTTCTCCGAAAACAATTAAGTCTTCCCTGGTTTACGAATGTGTTTGTGCTGACTGCAACGCTATGTAGGTCAAACGGACCTGCAATTCAAGCAAAGGATAGACAAACACACAAGTATTTCCTACAGAACCACCGCCCCTTATCGAAACCCAAATATTCAGCTATTTTTAAACGCGCAGATCAGTCCTCCCATCCAATAACTAATGACAGTTTTTCAATACCCGCAAGCCATGCATTTTGAATCTGATTTAAAAATTCTTTATATATATTTACCTTCTGAAACCAACAGTGAATGAACAATCCCCCTCCATTAAACTGTATACATTATATACTAGCTTTCACCAACCAAATAATTAATTTCTCGCATCACCATTGATTTCCGCCCTCATTTCGTCTACCTCCCATTTTAGGACAAATTTACTACTAATTATGTTGCACCTTCTGCGTTGCCCATTGTGTTCCTAATATTAATAGTGTTCTATAGCTACAGAAGATTGACAAAAGTAAATAGACGCCTTCTGTTTTTCCATAGTTTTTGAGTTGTTGTTGTTTAGCCGATCAGCCCACCCTGATCGAGCAAGCCGGCGGCACGCAGGTAACCGATCGCCCTTCCAGAGTGGACCAGAGGTTCAGCGCACTAGTGATGTTTGTGTGTGTGTTCGTTGTTGTGCTAGAGCGGTACAGTCTGTCATAATGTGTTCAATTGTTTTGGTGTGTCCTGGCACAGGTGTCAGGTGTCGTCTATGGAGTTGTCTAGTCTGTGTTTATATGTCCGTAAGTTGGGGTGATGTCCACATCGGAATCGTGCTAAGTTAACTCGATCCGATCTGCTCGGGCTGATCTCTGACCTGTTAATGGGTGGCGGCTTCGCACCTAGGACCGCATTCAGACCGAGTCGTGTCAGTGCTTTGTGGGTTAGGTGTGTGTGTTTTCTGTACTGTGTGATGTCTGTGGGGCGTGGTATGGAATGGAGTATTTGGTTATAATATCTCTGGTGTTACCTTAATGGTGCGAGGTGTTGGTGCATGATTGTACATGTAGTTGCAAGGGTGTTGTGGATTAGTTGTTGCTGCTGCCATTAATTGTGTTCCCCTCATGTCTAAATGTTCCCTAACTTTAAGTATTTTTGTTTCTGTGTGCAAGTGTTCTATTGGTGTTGTTTGAGTGCATCCTGTAATGATACGAAGTGCGTTGTTTTGTATTGTTTGTAAGGTGTTTATGTGTGTGTTTGAGATAATGGGTGCCCAGCATGGGCTAGCATAGTCCATAACTGAGCGAATATATTGTTTGTATATGAGTGTTGTTGTTTCCTGCTGGTGTCCAAAGTTTGTGCCTGTTAGTACCCTAAGCGTGTTAAGTCTTGACGTAGATTTGGTTTTAATGTCCTGAATGTGGTTTGCAAAAGATAATGATGTGTTGTATGTGACACCAAGTATTTTGGTTCTGAGAGTGTGGAATGTTGATGTTTAGTGTAAGCTGTGGAATTACCTGATGTTCTTTTATGTTGCTTGTAAGCAAGGTGATGGTTGATTTTGTGGGCGCTACTTTGAGTCTATTGTGTGTGAGCCAGTCTTGTATACTGTTTATGTATGTTTGTAGGTTATTTGTAGCGGTGTCGATGTTGTTGTGGGTGGATGTTAGAGTGATATCATCTGCATATGATGATAAGGTAAGCTTGTTATCTATGGGTGTTGGAATGTCATGCATGTATAAGTTGAAGAGTGTTGGTGAGAGAACAGAGCCTTGAGGGACCCCGTTCGGAAAAAGCTTGTTTTTGGATGACTTGCCATTAAATGTGACATGTGAGTATCTTCCTGAGAGAGAGTTGCTCAGCCACCTTTTGGTGTTATTGTGCATGTTTGTGTTGAGTATTTTGTTTATGAGAGGGAAGCGTGAGAGAGCATCAAATGCTTTACTAATGTCTATTGTTGCTAATAGTGTACGTTGAGCTGGTCGTCTGGAGTTGATGCCATCCATGATGTGCTGCGTGAGGTTAGTGAGTAATGTCGTGGTTGAGTGGTGAGGTCTGAATCCATGTTGAGTAGGCGATAGTGGAATGTGTGGGTTGGTGATTTGTAAGATTAGTCTTTGTTACTTTGGAAGGTGGGCATAGTAAAGTAATGGGTCTATAGGAAGCTGGTTCTGTTGGATTTTTGTTTGGTTTGAGTAGTGTAATAATTTACCTTGTTTCCATATGTCAGGAATAATACAGTGTTGGTATGAATATGTGCTGATATTTGTGAGAGCTAGTATTCCTTGTGGGCCCAAGTGTTTAAGGTGTATGTTAGATATGTTGTCTGGTCTAGTTTTTGAGTTGTTGATAAAAGTGAATAAATAATAAGAGATTTATCAAATGAATATATTTAGAATGTGTGGCATTCCCCTTTGCAGTATGTAAAGTTGACGCACACTTCTAGCATTCCATTAATGAACTTGGCCATTTGTTTTAGAGTATAATTATCGAAGTGTCTATTTACATTTGTCAACTGTGTGTGTGTGTGTGTGTGTGAGACAGGGGCGTACCTAAAGTATTTGGCACCCGGGGCGGATCCTTCCTTTGGCACCCCCCCATAAATAATTTTAAAATTTAAACACAGAAAAATATATGATGTTTGCAAAAATATATTATGTTTCCCATCGTTGAGTTGAGACTGAAAAGAAGGAATAGACTCTCTCCAAGGTTCCAAAAAAGAGTCACACATGAAGAAACGCTTCCAAATGAGTGCACTCCGCAAAGGTTCAGAGAATGATTTGCACAAGGCACAAACAAAGCCTTGGGATTAATCTCTGATCTTTGACTGAACACCACCATGAATCCCAGCCATAGTTGCAGCGTTGTTATATCTTTGACCACGGCACAGGTTTATGTCCAGTCCATCTCTCTCCAGACGTCTCAGGATATCTCCTGTGAGCTCAGCAGCAGTCTTTCCGGCAATAGGGAAGAAGCCCAAGAATGATTCCTTTACTTTAACTTTGTCACATTCAATATGGACGTATCTGATCACTTCACACATCTGATCAGTGTGGGACACATCAGGAGTGCTGTCAAAAAGAATCCCAAAATACTTTGCTTTCTTGATATCAGCCACTATTTTCTCTCTGACATAATTCCCCAAAAGGCAAATGAACTCATTCTGAATCTTTGGAGATAAATACGAAGCCACTCTCCTCTCAGATGGAATAGAATGCTTAATCCTTACAAAATGTTCTTCCAAAACTGGGTCATAATTTGACAGCAACTCTACCAATTCCATGAAGTTTCCTTTGTTTGCTGATGACATGTCCTCTTTGTGACCACGAAAAGGAAGATTCTGGTGAGCCAGAAACAAGGTTACGTTCAAGAGGCGATGTAAAATATCCCTCCATTTCTTTCTCTCCTTGTCCATTGTTGTTTGATGAACTTGATCAATGGTTTTTTTGAAGCTTCAACCCTGCTCCCAAGGTCTTCCATTTCTCCAGGCATGAGAGATGCTGCTCAGAAGCCTCATGGTCAGACACCGTTGTGTTTAGCTTCCACCATGCTTGAAACCCAGTGACAAAGCTGGATGTTCCAATTCCTTTGTCATCAAGAGCAAACAGTCTCTCTTTTTACTGATAACCAGTAGTCACAGGGACCACCATTCATAAACATGAGTTTCTATAACATCACGATGATGCATTTATAAACACTTAAACATCACTCTGATACCACAGTAAAAAATGACTGGACACTGGTATAAGTACCATGATATTGTTATAAACACCAGCACTTTATGCTTTATCATAATTATTTAATGAAACATACCTCATGTATGTGGAGTCACAGTGTCAAGTGAACAAGGCTTGGCATGTCAGTTGCAGCCAGCTGGCTATGCTCAACAAACTGATGACTAAAACGTCAACAAACGTTCGCCTTTCGATGTAATTTTTATCAAATATTTAATTTCTCGTTTGTAAATTTTGTATTGCCAATAAAAATTTATTTTATAGTGGAAATTAACATTAAGCTGTTGTAATAGTTTGAACATTTTAAATTTTTTTCTTACTTTTGCGAATTTTTCATTTGGTTTGAAAACTTGTACTGGTATTTCAACTCTCCCGATGGCACCCCCCTCCTGGCTGTCATCCGGGGCGCACCACCCCCCTTAGTACGCCACTGGTGTGTGATGTGATGTGTGGTCTTTATAAAGTTCCTGAGCCACTTCACGAATTAACTCTTTCTAAATAAGAGCGAAAAAAATTTGGTAAAAGCATTATGAAAGTTAATATCTTTAATTTTTAAGCGCCGAACAATAGTATCATGCTAACAAATCCACCGTCTGCGCCTGTACAACGTTCATCTGTCGTTCTTAAAGAACAAAAACCATTCTCCAGATGTTCTTTCGTTATGACGTTAATTGCTCTTGTGATTTCTCGTGCTCCCTTTAAGAAAAGTCCAAAGGAAATGGAAATGGCGAATTCAGTGGAGGCTAAGGAGAAGATCCATCTCACTGGAAACCTTTTAATTCGATAAATTTTTAACATTCACGTCTCACTGAAAAATTGTGGTGCTTAAGAAGTTTCAACCCCAAGTTGTGGAATAAAGAAATTCCATAGCATTGCCAGGTAACGTTCCCCATCGACAGTGGTTTCATCGATAAAGAAAGAACCAATAACACCTTGGGTGAATCTGGTTCATGCTAATCTTTTCCTTGGTCCTCCAGTTCAACAAATTTCCCACCTTCGAATTTTTTCCTTGGGAAACATGTTAAAAGAGCTGTTTACTCTTCCGCTCCTCAAAATCTGGATCAACTGAAGGACAAAATCACAAGAGCAGTCAACGACATTACACAAGAACATCTGGAGAATGCTGTCCGCTACTTGAGAACAAAAGTTAAACGTTCAAATGGAGCAGATTGCAGATTTACTGAAACCTGAAGTAATATTGTTAGGCGCTTAAAGAAACTTTAAGGTAATACAGTTTCAAGGAGCTTTACCATTTCGGCTAAGGTTAACAATAGTGGAAATCTGAAGTCGCTGTAATCGTACTCGTACTCGCTTACTCCAAAAAGTTTGTACTTGTATTCGTACTCGTACTACTCCAGCTAGAAAATTTTGGCATTATTTCCACCTTTAGTCCTAAGAGGATCTTTGTTATCGGCACTAGTTTTATCTTGATACAGAGTAACCTGATGTGGCATTCCACGTGAACTGGCGGATCATCCAAAGCTTATAACCCAATCGAATAGGCTTTCCACGATGAATTATTTACACGAATGCCTTCCATAGTATGGCATCATTGACTCATTAATGCTAAGATTTTGATGCAACACACCAAACGCTTTCAAACTGATTCAATTTATCATAAAACGGCCTAATTTTTGCCATTTTATCATTACCTAGCTGCTGTTTATCAATTGTATGAATTGAACTCTTTATCTGCTGAAATCTGTTTCGACTCGCGCACACTGAAAAATCTTTGCGTTCAAGGTCAGAAGATTTACTCCAATAATGTCGAAGATTCAGTCGATTGTTGTACCCTGATAAAAAAAAGTAGCCCGATGAAGTTCCTAATTTCAGTTTCTGTGACATGAAAGTCATGATAGGTATGGTCAGCGAGACAAAATCAATTTCAACTACAAGCGCTTCCTAACATTGGATGAAACACTTTCTCGAATACTTGGTATTCGGATGCTCCTACTAATTCTGAATAGCTACTTAGTAACTTGTCTTGCATTTTCCTCATCAGCATCATTGAATGGAAACTGGTTTATATGAGCGTCTTTCCACTTTCGATTGTCCAATTTCCATTTTTTATGCCTACTAGTAGTCGCATCATGAGTATATTTTCGTATTCATCTAGCATAGTTTCGAGTTCCCCCACTACTTCCGATGGTATTTCTTCAGTTCCCTCTATTACATCATCAGCTTTTTCCACATCACTTCCATATTGAAAGGGAGTTTATTCCTCGTAGGCCCAAGCGCGCTAGTAATCGTGGTAGACCGAAGTGGTGGAGTAGGGAAATAGGAGAGTTTATAAACGAGCGTAATAGAGCGTATAGACTTAGTAAGCGTAATGGCCAGGTAGCTAACTTTAATAGATATATCGAGCTTAGACGTCAGGTTAAAAGATCAGTTAGGAATGCCAAGCGTAATTTAGAGATACTTATAGCTGCGGATAGTAAACATAATCCAAAAAAGTTTTTTGAATACGTTAATAATCGTAAGCCGGTAAAAAATAACATAGGCCCTCTAGTGGATGTTAATGGCGCTTTGGCTTCTGACGCTCAGGCGATGGCGGGTATTTTCAATAACTTTTTTGCGACAGTTTTTACCGTAGAAGACGTAAATAATGTCCCCGACGTGGATGATATCGTTCCATTTAGTAGCGAGACTATTTTGGAAGAAATAACTGTTTACGAGGCTGAGATTGCGCATTATATCGATAGGCTAAAAGTTAGCAAGGCTCCAGGCCCTGACGCTTTTTATCCCAGACATTTGAAAGATTTGAAAGATTTGAAAGATTTGAAAGAAGTTATCGTAGGCCCCTTAACGAAGATCTTTAATCAGTCACTCGAAACGGGGATTATTCCTGAAGACTTTAAATTAGCTAACGTCACGCCTATTTTTAAAAAGGCGACCGCGCGGTAACTAGCAATTATAGGCCCATTAGCTTAACGTCAATTGTAGGTAAACTTTTGGAATCCGTAGTTAGGGATCGTATTATCGATCACTTAGAAAGTAGAGATTTGATTAATAGTAGTCAGCATGGGTTTCGACGCCATAGGTCTTGTTTAACTAATTTGTTAGAATTTTATAACGAAATAGTGCGCGAATACGATAGGCATAGAGCAGCTGACGTTATTTATTTAGATTTTAAAAAGGCGTTCGATACAGTTCCGCATAGGAGACTAATTGCGAAGGTTAAAGCGCACGGTATACGCGGTCAGGTAGCTAACTGGTTAGAAGAATGGCTTCGTGCTAGGAGACAGAGGGTCGTAGTTAATGGTAGTGAATCAGGGTGGTTAGATGTAGGTAGCGGTGTCCCACAGGGTTCAGTGTTAGGCCCATTGCTATTCGTTATTTACATTAACGACATAGATGTAGGATTGACTAGTAACGTGTCAAAATTCGCGGACGATACTAAAATAGGCGGTAAGGTTGTTAACGAGGACGATATAAATAGGATTCAAGACGATGTAAATAGGATTATGGAGTGGACAGATAAGTGGCAGATGCAATTTAACGTAGACAAATGTAAAGTTTTGCATATAGGTTCTCGCAATAATAATTACGCGTATACGATGGATGATAGGGAGTTAGCGAGCGTTGACGAGGAAGTAGATTTAGGCGTACGCGTATCTAAGGATTTAAAGGTTAGGAATAGGGTTTCTCATTTCCCGGCCTTTTGCTTATCCCGGGATTCCTGGATAAAAATGATTCCCTTCCCGGGATAAATTAATTATATTTAAAATATATTATAAAATAAATTAACCTAGAAAAGAGGGGGTATAATTATTTTTTATTTTTTTTTATAGTCATTTAATAAGTTCTGCAATCTCCATGATGGGCAAAATAAAATAATATTGCTGTGAAAAATATGTATTAAAAAAAATACTTTTGAATTACATAGAAAATTTTCACAAATAAAAAAATTGCTCCGTTTCATTGAAAACTTAATGAATACAACGAAAAAAAATTGCCTTTGAATTGCTTAGAAAATTTAAAAAAAAATAAAAATTACCTTCAAATTGCAAAGAACTTCAATGAATTCAACCAAAAAAATTATCACTGTGAATTTTTATAGTACGATTTCAAAAAACAAAGATGGTCAATACTTCGATCACTCAATCTTGTTCTCATTTTAGTCACGAAAAGTCCTGCTGCTGAGAATGCCCTTTCCGATTCTATTGACGTGGGTGGAATCGTCTTTAATGCATTCAAGAGAAGAGAGATGTTCTGCGTTTTTTCGCCCGTAGCCTCGAAGATCTCTAGTTCCTTTTTAAGGTGCTTTGCAGCGCTTGCTTTGCTGTCTAGTGTTCTTGATTTCTCTACCTCGGCTGCTTTAATAGCTGCATCAAGCCTTTCAGCTAGAGTCATCGAAGATGACTGAGGGACAGCTGATTCTTGCACATCATTATCTTCATCTGTCTCACTAGAGGTAGAATCAGCAGGTACTCCAAAAAGGCGATCTAACATCTGCTTTGCTGATGAAATTAATATAGACTTGGTTGGTAAGGCTGGCAAACTTCTGTCACTTGCGAAAGTTGCGACCTTTTTATAATTCTTTCCACTATTGAGGTATTGTATGAGGCCAGTCAAGTTCTCATTTCTTCTCTCTGTTATGCGTCGAATGAACGACTCCTTTAGTTTTTGAAAAAGGTGTGTTTAGTTGATTTAGTTCGTTCAAAATGAAAGAAAAAACACTTTCTGATGAAAGTAAAGTCGATTCTCTGTTGCCCAGCTTTTCTGCTCCAACTTTTAATGGCTCCAGCGATGCCACAATGTCACGAATTACAGCAACTTCTTGTTTGTCAAGGTCAAAATTGTCCATATCTTTATTGCAGTCGATGAGAGCTTTCGATACGGATGACCTTATTTTGATAAATCGCTCCAGCATGGCTAAAAGACTATTCCATCTGGTTTTGGAATCCAGCAATAGATGCAAACTTTTTCCTTGTTCCTGTTGAACATATCCTTGTAAGATGTTATTCTTTAAAGGTGATTTGCGAAATTTTTTTGCTATTTTTCTGACTTTATTGATGATTTGAGACACGTTGATTTCTTTACCTACAGTGTCGTGCGATCCAAATGAAATATCTATCTCGAACGGATCCTCATGAAAGCGCTCACACAAAACACTTTCAAAATCAATACTATGATTGAAATCTTCTCCATCTTCATCTATGTTGTCATTATGTTCGTCATCTTCAGTTTGAATTTCTTCAGAAAGAGTGATTGCAAGTGAAGTGGTTGACTTCTGGTACAAAACATCACATACCGCTAAGTGGATTCCGTGTGCATAACACAATTGATGCTCACATTCAATTAGCCTTCCAAATTTCACATCATAGCTGCACCATCAGTAACACAAGCCACCACATGTTTTTCTAAAGAAATATGAAATTCCTCTAACTTTTCTTTGATTACTTTAACAGCAGTTTCAGCAGGTAGAGTACTAGAAATCTTCACCATTCCTAAGTTCCAAAATGTTCCGTCAGTTTTGTGTATGTTAATATTTAAATACCGGCGATTGTTTAGTGAGGTGTATTCATCTAAGGATAAACTAAACCTTGATCCTGCATTTATTTGGCTAGTAATTTCAGAATTTATGCGTTCTTTTATTTGTTTGTACTGCGAATGAACGAGATCCATTACATGTGATGGATTTTTTGGTAAAGTATATCCTCTGTCTGTCAATGATTTTCTGATGAACTCACTTTTTGTAATAGAATTGATAGAGATGCCATCTAGAGTGGCTAGTTTTGTTACTATTTCTTCACATGTTTCTTTCTTAATGAAAAACGATGTTAAGGTTTGTTGAGAGGTTTGTCGCTTGCTACTAGTTGCTCCATTTTCCTCGGCTGTGCGCTTAGCATTAGTAACAGATAACTTGCTAATATTATGCTTGTTAAGCAAATGTCTGATAAGACCGCTTGTAGACCAACCTTTACACTTTATTTGAGTTTTGCATTCTTTACAGGTTGCAAATTCTAGTTTCGAATCCTTCACGAAATATTTCCAAGCAAATGATTCTGACATTCTTGATTGAAGGGGTTCGTTTCGAACAAAATAAATTAAAACATACTATATATATATAGTACTAGGCTAGTATAGGAACTACAAAGAATCTTGTCACAAATACTCACAATATAAAGGAAGTGTGACACTTGCACAATGCACAACCTGGCGTAATGCAGTTACTGGAGCTACTGAGCGTGGTGACAAATTAAGACAGCATCAGCGCAATTACGCAAGATATTACAGGTCCTGACAAGTAGTGACAATCTGTGACATGCCATAACAAGCTGAAATTAAAAAACAAAAAACTAAGCAAGCTTAAAACTAACAAATACAAACGTATTCTGACAAGTTATGGGTTAATTAAACTTACTATTAGCAAAATTTCCCAGTCTTAACACAAAATAAGCAAAATTAAATTTTTAAGAAAATATCCCGGGATTTCCCGGGACAGGGAGAATTTCCCGGGAAATTTAAATTAGCTAAAAATCTACCGGGATCCCGGTAAAGAAACCCTAGTTAGGAACCAGTGCCTGGAGTCTTGCGCAAAAGCTAATAGGATGTTAGGTTTCATAGCGCGTAATTTCGAATTTAAATCGAAGGATATTATATTGCCCCTTTACAAGTCCACAGTCAGGCCTCATTTAGAATATGCAGTTCAGTTTTGGTGCCCGTACTTGCGTGAGGATATTGATAGGTTAGAAAGGGTTCAGCGTCGTGCCACGAAACTTATTCCGTCATTGCGCAATAAGCCTTATGAAGATAGGATTAATGAGTTAGACTTGTATTCACTCGAAACTAGGAGATTAAGGGGGAGCTTATTGAAGTTTTCAAAATCGTTAATAACATCGATAACGTAAATTTTGACAAATTGTTCACTTTTGATAATAGTAATACTCGCAATAACGGATTTAAGTTGCGTGGCAGGCGTTTTATTACTAATATCGCTAAAAACTTCTTTACGTTTAAAGTAATTGATAAATGGAATAATCTTCCCGCGTCAGTCGTTCATTCTACCAGCGTTAATATGTTTAAGAACCGTCTTGACAGACATTTTAAAGGTATTAACGTTGTTTAATTTAAAAAACAACAAAGTTAGCAACAGAAGCTCTGGTGGTGGTGCTCGAGGATGAGTCTGTTGACGATGAATGCCAGCTTGTGACATGCCAGCGTGTGATGCCAGCAATAAAATTATTAAAAAAATTAGACTAACACGAATGTAGATGTAGTTCATAGCGTAAACTAACCCACTTTTTGTTTAACTTACCTACTTTTTTTTTTTTTTTTTTTTTTACCCTCTCCTTACTTTGCATGTCTCTAACTCTTTTCTTGCATGTTTGTAGTTTGCATGGTATGACAGTGAGTTAAGACTGTGTTTGCATGGTTTGTAAGCGTTCTTATTTTACTTCTTTTCATCTTTCACCCCTCTCCTATTCTCTCCGACTATTTTTCTGACTTGTCGGCAGTGGCCGGCGGATGATGATGGTGAGACACTTTTCCTCTTTTTCTGAATGAATGTTAACCCACGAATGATAGGTGTTGCTCCTTACTTAACCCCTTATTCTCTTCTCTTCACCCCCTACTCTTTCCTTTCTCTCGGGCTAGCCTTAGAGTGGATCTTAGGGTCTTTGTTAGCCTTAGCTTCTGTAGATCTGTAGGTGGGCCGGTGATTATGATAGCTGCACTTCCTTCTTGTTCGACAGCAGTAGCAACAGCATCAGGAAGATACCGATGTCCGGTAATTTTCGGTTCGTAGAACGAGGCACCAGACTGCTGCATAACAAAAAAAAAAGATTATTTTTTTATGGTAAAGCTAAAAGCAGAAACAACGTACAGAGCTTGACCTGAAGGAATTAGTTTACATAAAACGACCAAAATAAAGCCTAAATGTTATTGGTGAATGACTACCCTAAAGCCCAATGACTACAAATGTAGACATCAAACTTTGAGCTTACCTGGCGCATTTGTAAAGGCTTTAATATAAGTATACGTAGGACTGTATACTCCAGACACCTGGAAATAGACTGAGGAAGTAAGCACGTGGAACTGCTTCTAATTAATGTTGCCAAAGAGGGAAAATTGCAGGATATCGCTAGAAAGTTTAAATTACTAAAAATTCACAATTTTCAGAACCTGTAAAATAGTAATTTTTAAGATATCAGATTATATTGCTGCCAACATGAAGTTTGGTTATAATCTATAACATTTGAAAAGAAGAAAAATTTGCCGCAAAAATAGGCTGACAGAATACATTTGAAAAAATGATTACGTATGTAGTCATTGGGACCTAATGGTTAATTATGAACTTTCACCCCATTTTCTTTTATTTACTCTAGTTCTTTATAAACATCCAGAGTATATACGAACATGTCAGCTGACCTAATAGGTGTTACTAAAAAATGTTGGAATGCAAAAGAAAGCTTCGAAGAATTTTGTTTTTGTTTTTTTTGGCAATTATTTAGTTATGGTAATTTCATTGCTCGAATAACGAGTGTTCCACGAAATAATTCTGTGGCAGGACATGAATTTATGAGAACGATGCATCACTTCCGGCAAACTGGAAACAGTGTGATTAAAAATTTATCTGTCAAACTGACAAAATCCTCGGAAGGAGCGATTTTATTACTTCGCTTCACCCAAAAGTGTGCACGAGATCGAAGAATACCTTAATGCCTTGTGATCTTGGTATAGACCGAGGGCTGTTCAGGCATACGAGATAAGACCACGGTGGCCCCCAAAAGTGGGGTACATGAACGAGGAGATTCATTCGAGCTTATCATCTGAAGAGTCTCTAATCTAAAGAAAAATAACAGACATTCCTCAAGTTTTCCCGAAAATGAAACTGGTGCCTCCCCCTCCCCTTCAGCCCCATTCCCTCAGTAATTAATGTACAATAATATAATACTGTATGAACAGTGGTATCACACATTTGCATCCTGATAAGGTTTGAGGGTTTTTTATTTCAAATCTTTGAGATTATTCTTGTACCTTCAAATTCTTGGGTTTATATCAAATTGAGAACAAAGTAAACACAAGTCAAATATACCCCAGTCATCTTATGTAATTGCTGGTTTCTTTTCCCGCCAGGGTAGCTTAGTGGTGACGCACTAGGCTTGTAATTTGGAGGTCGTAGGTTCGGTTCTCGGCTCGGACTTGAGATTTCGGCTATTAAAGTGGTTTTCTGGATGTCCGTCGGTAGAGTAGGGGTTCGGATCCCGAGAAAAGCTTGTAAATCCTCTTTGGACCGGTAATAATTTTTTCCCACGGGTTACTCATCTGCAAAATGCTTGTATAATTTAACCCCTTTCGTAACATTGAAGACAGTGGTATTTAACCTTTTTCGCACCGTTACCCCTTGAGCTAACCAAGAATACTGTAATTTTCACCCCCTCCCCTTTTTAAATGGAAAATATGAGAAAAGGAAAATTAGGGAAAGTTTTATTGGAACCACAACTCGGGGGGGGGGGTTCAGTGGCGTCAGCTCGTCCCCCGTCCTCCCAAAAGGCCGAATTACCCCCAGGTTAAATACCACTGATCTAAGATAACGTTTCTCCAACTGGAGACACCCCTCCAGGGGGTCGCAAAACCTACTGAAGGGGGCTAGCAAATATAAAAAGTAAAAATCTGGATATTTTCAATAATTTCCTTCAGTATCACTACACCCGGTTAGGATATGTGAAACCCATGTACTAGAAAATTCGGCAGTTAGGACAGTTTAGAAAAACTGGGAAGAATGCAGTTTCTGCATGTAATATTTTAGTTCATTAAATACATCTTTTTTACTCAACTGTTCATGAATTTGGTCATTGCAACACCAACTTTAGTTTCTAATATTCAGGACATTTGGAATGGATTCGGGAAACTAAAACAAGAAATAATAGTATCTCGACAGGTTGCTATTTAGAAACCACAAATTTCAAGCCCTGGTTATACCTGACTTTTGATCAGCATTTCCTAAACTTTTTTCTAATCCAACCCAAGCTTCAAATTGGAAGTCAATCCTTCACGCCCCCTTATTTCAAATGACATTCAATGGAGTGTCGTCGATCGTTAACCTAATCAGTGTAGCAGTAAAATTGAAATTGAACATTCCGATTATCGATGGACTTGACTTGTTTTCTAAACAATTTTCACATATCTTAAACGAGTGTAGTGATAGTGAAGAAAATTATTGAAAATATTCAGATTTTTACTTTTTATTTTTCCTTTAACTTTGTTCAGTAGGTTTTGCGTCCCCCTAGAAGGGGTGGCTCCACGGTTGGAAAAACGTTGCTTTATATGTTCTGAAGGGGTCAAATAAAACCTGCAAATTACTACTAGTTCCTTTTGTATGACCAAGCGGACATAGGGCTACCCTGTGCCATTGTCGTAACACTGCTTACCATAGAGTAACGAAGTTAAGCGACGTTCGATCTGGATAGGAGACCGTCCTCTGCGTCCAGATGATGTAGCGACCAATGGTTCGGGTCCCATATAAAGCTGTAGGTCCCTTCCGTCACATGACCTTTACTGTTACGAAAGAAGTTAAACAACCCTGAAACGCCACCACCAATCGGACGTATGAAGGAAATGCACAATCGAACTTTATTCGCTTTTAACCAAAATTTGACTTTCAGATTCTGTTTACAGTTGACAATTGCGGAAAGAAATTCGCCGAAAAAAACAAAATAATAGACATAAAATTACTATTAATTTGTTGCCAAATATTTTTCTGCGAATTTATTTCCTCATTTGTAAAAAAGCAACATTTTCCATTACTTACTTATTAACTTTGGTCAGCGAGTATAGCAGAGAATTTTAATGAAGGGTGTACACTTTTCTGGAGTTCGAGACTAAGGTGGCGCCGAAGGATGTCCCAGGTGGTGGTGGTGGTGGTGGTGACTGAGTGTGAAACGTGGCTAAAGATAGACGGAGTTGTTAGCGTGAATTTATCAAATTCAGAACTAAGTTTCACACAGAAAGAAAGGTAGTTTGGATAAACTGTTGTATAAACTCGGAACTAATTCTGTGTGTACCATATGATCTCATAAATTTTCGACTTCGTGTAGGCTTCAGTTTTGTATAGGCTCACGAACAATTTCACTAATAAGTGTCATCGGCCTGCATAGAATATATATATATATATATACACTATATATATATATATATATATATATACACTAGTCATTGTTGAAAAAGGAGGCAGAAGAACACGGAAGATTTTTTAATTTTACTTTTTAGCACAAATTAAACTTTACGTTATACAACGTTATATCGCGTTACAAATGGCCAAGACAGGGAAAAACCTTTGTTCATGGGAATTAAATCTATTTTAAAAACCCGATTTCATGATGAAAAGAGGCCCCCCCTTACCCACGGCCTACGTTAAAATAAACGTTGAATTAAACGATTTGGAAAAAGCCGAAAACGAATCCTCTCTCCGAATGATCAAGAACACTATCCTGAATCTCTTGGAACGGTTTCTTCGCGAATCTGCGTCGTACATATTTTTGTAGGTGCATCAAGAACCTTCTTTTTCAAGTTTCCTGATGCGTTCGCTTGTGTTAGCTCATTTCACCAAACTGTAACAAAGAAAAACCTTGTTTTCTAAATTTTATAAATAATTAAAGATAATAGGCTTATGTAAATGAATTATAGTTTATGACAAATTTAATCATTATTATAGCCTATAAGTAGAAATCGTGTATTCGTTGTGAGTAATTGCGGGTGTACAATGTCGTGGAAGTGCGTGGGTGGGCAAAATTTGGATGCACAAGAATCGCATAACCTAAGATGGAGCCGCGCAAGCGTACTTTAGCACCGAATGTTGTATGATGAGCCACTGCAATCACGTGACACCTCTTTACTGGAGGTTAAGCCCCGTAATTCTGCGCGAGATGAGTGTTAGTAGTTGGATTCTCTGATATCACGGGCCAACATAGTCGAAATGTTTTCTACGTGTTTCAGAAATTTGACTCAATTTTTACCCTAAAAATTCTCAATTTTACAATCCCAATCTTAATTCCACAGTGAAACGCCTTTCATCTATTAGGCACCTCAAATATTTGCAATTCTCCTATACAAGCGTCGTTCTTTACGTTATTTATACTGCGTGTTCTTTGCAGTTGAATGTATAATATGTTACTGCATGCGGGAGGTTCCCCCTTGGGGATTGGTTTCTGCGAGTATGTAGAGGAATTACGGCATTTGGAAGAGTGAAGACCATGGTGTATGGTATCGCGTCTGACCGGCAATCGGAAGATCCCGGGTTCGATTCCCAGGTGGTACTTCATTTTTTTCATTTGTTGTTTTCTCTTTCTCGTCTTGCGCGGAATATATATATATATATATATAAAATGTTTTTTCCAATTAACTTTTATCCTGCCGTAGCCAAAAAGTTAATACCCGCGAATAGGGAGTCGGCCGTCCGGTTCGAATCTTGTTGGAGATAATTTGCCTGGAACACATTTCCTCACAGTCGTGAGTGTAAGGAATGATTGAAGAGTCACCTGAGCCCAAACCATAGCTGGGAGTGAAGCCAGAGCTTTACCATTCAGAGTACGACACTGGGCCCACTCAGCTACCGGGAGCTCATATAATTTTGCTTATATATATATAGTAGTAGTAGTAGTAGTAGTCGTAGTCGTGAGTAATATGAACCTGTGTGATTTGTACGTATATGATATAAAGTGATGGTAGTGATAGGGTCATTGAGTAGTTAGATGGATGAATTAGGGTGGTGGTAGTAGTAGTAGTTGATACTTTTCTGTGGTAAACTTTTAGAGGCGTTAAAAAAGTGAACGTTTTCACCTCGCCCTGTTTTGATTCTTTGGACGACTGTAAATATAAGTGTTAAATTAAAATAATTTGAGAACTTATATTTAGGTAAAATTTATGAGGTTTTAGTTAATGGTAGTTATAAATGTTAAAATTAGTGTACATTATCAATAAATGATAATTATAATTTATTAGGTTTTTATAAATACAGGTTTGAACGTGAAAATCAACTCCTGATTGGTTAATTTACATACTGAATGAAACCCGATAATACGCGAAAGATAATTGTTGTAATGTATTCGTGATTGTAAATATGAGATTGTTATAATGTATTTTGTAATATAAATAATTGGTTTTGTTTAAAATTAGTTTAAATCTGTGAGTAGGTTTTAATTGTTCATCGTAATTCCAGGCTTCAGATCTGGAGACCAACTTACTACTTGTCACAGAACGTACGTCTCGAGCAACATAAAAGGGCTCTGACGAGACTCAAACAGATGTCCTTTCCTCTCCGAAGAGTGAGTACTGACCTTTTCGTTTGGTTAGAGTTAGAGTTAGGTTAGGGTTTACATATTGGTTATTAAATTTTGAAATTATGTATTTCCTTATCTCTTATATGGGCATTCTTTTTTTATTTATTTAATATATGAAGTATAAGAACATTGTTTAAGGTCGTCCCTTCCACTCGGGTATTTCACTTGTTTTTATGCTCGTGAAGCGCTCAAAGGCTTCAGTTAATCAGATCGCAAGATCAGAGCACGTTCTGGAGTTTTTTTTTTTCTGGGTGAATTGTAACCACATTCAGAAGCGATTCTCGCAAAGAATCATTGGTTCATTTAATTATTTATACGTAACACCATATCATTCATACTTTTTGGTAACGCATCAACCGCCATATATATATATATATATATTATATATATATATATATATATATATATATATATATATATATAACTGCAAACACGCAATATAATTAACGTAAAGAACGACGCTTGTATAGGAGATATTCTCTCATCTTGCGCGGAATATCTCCTATACAAGCGTCGTTCTTTACGTTAAAAAAAAAATATATATATATAATATATATGATGAATAAAACCACGAAGGAAAGGAAACACAATGGTGCTCAAGCGCTTTCGTCTAATGACATCCTCAGGAACACTGAAGTACATAAAAAGGTTAAGCCTATATATAGGTTACAGAAAGAAAAAAAAGAAAAAAAATAAATAACATACTACACCACACACACATACATATATATATATATACTACATATCTATATATACAAATACATACACACTACATACATACATATATATACAATAAACAGAGAAGTAAAAATAATAAAAAAATTATAAAAAATTAAAAATTAAAACCTTAAAAGATTACCAGTGAGGCGTACAGATTTTGTAAGGAAAAATCGATTTTTAGCACAAGATCAAATGGATTATAAAAATACAAATTTATACTGAACTCTGCCGGGTTTTACACAATGCTGCCTATGGTCAGGTTTCGATATAAAAAAAAAAAAAAAAAAAAAAAAAAAAAAAAACAATATTGTGAAAAATATCATAGTAAAAAATAGCCCTACCAATAATTCAGGCATTATCTACAAAATTGGTTGTAACAATGTGATTCCTTTTACATAGGCAGACGGGAAAGGATTTGCACATACGTTAAAACAGCATCAATATTCCGTTAGAACAGGACAGTTGTCCAGTGCCCTTTTTGTCCATTTGTCAGAGTTAGCCCACTGTATTGATTGGAATAATGCTTCAGTTTTATTCCATTCAAGCACATTGTTAATAGAAATATTCTTGAGTCTGCCATTATCCAACTTTCAAATAACTTCAACATAAGCAAAGGTCTTTTCAACTCGATCCTGTTATGTTGAATTCCTTTAAAACAGATATAGATAAGAAGTGTAAAACATTAAATCTTTGGTAAACTTGTTTTCTACTTTATTAACTTTTAATTTGCATTTTATTTTTTTATTATTTTTTTTATATATATCGAAACCTGACCATAGGCAGCATTGTGTTAAAACCCGGACAGTATAAATTTGTATTTTTATAATCCATTTGATCTTGTGCTAAAAAACGATTAAATTTTAATTTTTCATTTTTTTTTTTTTTTTTTTTTTTTTTTTTTTTTTTATATCGAAACCTGACCATAGGCAGCATTGTGGTAAAACCCGGCAGAGTTCCAGTATAAATTTGTATTTTTATAATCCATTTGATCTTGTGCTAAAAATCGATATTTTTCCTTACAAAATCTGTACGAGCCTCACTGGTAATCTTTTAAGGTTTTAATTTTTAATTTTTTATAATTTTTTATTATTTTTACTTCTCTGTTTATTGTATATATATGTATGTATGTATGTGTGTTTATTTGTATATATAGATATGTATGTATATATATATATATAATGTATGTGTGTGTGTGTGTATGTGTTATTTATTTTTTCTTTTTTTTCTTTCTGTAACCTATATATAGGCTTAACCTTTTTATGTACTTCAGTGTTCCTGAGGATGTCATTAGACAAAGCGCTTGAGCACCATTTTGTGTTTCCTTTCCTTCGTGGTTTTATTCATCATAAATATTTTTCACGTGTTACCTTCGTGAAATAATTTTCATATATATAATATATCTATATATATATGTATATATATGTATGTCCCATAAGTTCGATCTCGTAGGAAAATTTATTTTAAATTTACAAGTAATAGCACTACATTAGCGCTAAAATATTCAAATTAATTGATTGATGTCGTTGTTGGACCTTTTTATTGTTGCAGGTAAAATAACACACAATGTCTGATGTGGAAGTGAGTTACCTCAGGAAAAGGAGGCCTTTTCCTGAGGAGTGTAACTTGCTTCTATATTAGCCATTGCATGTTATTTTACCTGCAACCAAAAAATAAGTATCAAAACAAAACATCAAATTTGAACGTTTTTTTTTAGTTCTTATGTATTATTTTTTGAAAATTTGTTAAAATAAATTTTCCTATGTGACCCGAACTTATGGGACACCCTGTATATGTGGTTCACAAGTTTCGCGCAGATTAGTTTTTCAACAAAATCGAAGTTCGTTACAAAGAGATCCTGATTGGGCGAAATTAGTCAAGTGAAAAATAACGAACGACTCCTAAATGAACACCTGACGCCTGTGTAATCTGCACTGCGTGACTCTTACAGGGTGGCCCAAAAGGTACCTACCAACATTAACCTACATTTTTTCCGAAACGAATAAATAGAATTCGATGAAAATTTGCTGATACACTATATTACTCACGCCATTTGCTTAACATCATTTTGAAGAGAATGTCATTGTTTGGACTATCGGAAGCACTATGGAAGCGGCATTGATTGGCCTGCCTATTCGACTGATCTCAACCCGTGTGACTTCTTTTTGTGGGGATACCTCAAAGATAGAGTTTACAGAGCAACCCAAGACTTTGGAGGAGCTGAAATCATCGATTGAACGTCAAATCGTCGACATTCCGACAGAGGTTCCCCATAGCGTGGTATGAATTTTGGGATGAGGTTGCGAAAAATCGTCGAAGTGGAGGGTATCACATCGAACACATTGTCATATAAATGGCTTGATATGCTGATTTGAATGGCGTTTTGAACTATGTACTCTCAATAGTTTTGGTGAAATAAAGGCTAAACTTTGGTAGGTACCTTTTGGACCACCCTGTATTATTTATATAGTCATAAATGTCCAAGTTGGTCGAACATTTGTATAAATTTTCGTCCATGACCAGTTTTTTACCCAGAGGTCGAACAGGTTATATATGCGTTATATTTTTAATTTTTTTTAGCAATTTCGCATGTGTTAAAGTTGGGGCAGGGGGGGGTTCTGTCAAAGTTTAGAGAAAGCGCTTTTGTACCGAAAAAAATGACACTTCGAATCTATATACAGGGTGTATGATAAGTAACTCCCTATTTTGAAATTCTATCACTTCCCTATTTCTTACTCAATTTTAATGAAAACTGCAAATTATTCAGTATTTATTGAGGTTTTCTGTATTGAGCTTTCTGTCGGGCAAAGCTGACGGTTTTGTGTGGCATGGCATCCACAACCATTGTTTGAGCCTTTTTATCATTCGGGACACAATGAGTGCTGAAAGATACCTGCAAATGTTGAAAAAAATCGCGTATGGCCAATGATTTCGCAATGAATAACAATGATAATCTTCATTTCATGCAGGACGGAGCACCTCATTTTACGAACGATGTATGGTCATGGAAGACGTGGTGCGCATGAATGTCCTGCTCGCAGCCCAGATCTAACACCTTGAAACTTCTTTCTGTGGGTTGGCTAAGGAAGAAATTTATTGCCACAAACCTTAAAGATCTTGACGAACTGGGGGAAAAAATTAAACCATGTTCTCAATGTTCTTGAACGAGCAACAGTGGAGAACATACGCGTTCTAGCATGTGAATGTTTGTGAATGAAAATCATCCAATAAATATTGAATAATTTACAGTTGTTTTCATTAAAATTGGTAAGAAAGAGGAGTTGCTTATCATTGTCAAACTTTCTTCTCCGTTATGCTCCTCCGACCACAATCTTGTATGTGCTTCTTGTCCTATCGATCGAATTCAGGGCCTTTGGATTCTCCTCTGGCAGTTCGGCGCCACCGATTGGGAGGCCCTAAGGCAGTACTCTGATTTCCCATGCAATGATTACTGCTTCCGTGGCCGGCGCCCCTCTTGCACTGAGCGCATCACAAAAGTAATTCTTGGGAATGCAGGTATACATTTCATGTTCCTACTGCTAATGCCAAAAGAAATTTTACTTTGCTTGTTCCAGTGTTATACAACAAAGAGGAGGCTTTCAGGAGGTACCGTCACCATCCAACTCCTGACTCTTGCTTTGCTTATATTTTTGGCCGGAATTGTGTAAAATCTGTTCTTCGACTTGCCAGAAATTTCATCAGACGAGAATGTGAAACGTATTAAATTCCAATTCAAAAACCTCTCCAACAATTTTACTTCATTTTTCCTTCCCCTTTTCAATTCTGACGGCTCATTTGCCGTCTCTTGTCCTGATAAAGTTTAACTCTTCATTCAAACTTCAGCCTCCAATTCAACCCTGGATGATTCTGGTTCTGTTCCTGCATATTCTCCCTCTGACTTAAATATGTCTGGAATTAGAATCTCTTCCAAAGTTGCTTTGTTTGTCCTATCTGGGCTCAACCGTAGGAAGGCGCGTACGGTCCTGATGGGTTCCCTTCTGTTGTTTTCAAGAACTGTACTTCTGTGCTAACACCATGCGTAGGGAAACTTTCATCTGGTACTTCCTCTTTGGAGTTTGCTTTTATTCAGTCTCTCCTAAAGGACGGTGACCGCTCTGAATCTTCCAGCTATCGTCCAATTGCCTTAATTTCTTGCCTTTCTAAAGTTTTTGAATATATCTTTTATAGGAAGATTATTAAAACACCTCTCTACTCCTAATCCTCTTTCAAATCGTCAGTATGGGTTGCGCAACCGACGCTCTTGGCCATCCTCCTTTAGTGATTTCGGTAAACCCTTTGCTATTGCGCAAGGTACATCAAAAGCTTTTGATAGGGTCCTGTACAAATCCTTAATTTCCAAACTGCCATCTTTCGGTTTCTATCCATATATCTGTACTTTTATCTCCGATTTCTTTTCTGGCCGGTATATAGCTGCAGTTATAGATTACCACTGTTGTTGTTCTCCTCCTCACTGTTGTTGTTCTCCTCCTCACTGTTGTTGTTCTCCTCCTCACTGTTGTTGTTCTCCTCCTCCTCACTGTTCTGTCACCAACTCTCTTCCTTTTATTAATGATTTTGTAAGTCGCACTTACTGTCCTATCCACTCCTATGACGATGATTCCACTCTTCACTTTTCCATCCGCTTCACAAAGCGTTCCTCTCAATTGTCACTCCATGCTTCGTGTGAGACGACTATGGCGCACCTTAGGTTGATCTTTCTACTATATCTGATTGAAGCAGAGAAAACCTTGTGGCTTTCAATGCCTCAAAACCCCCGTTTCTTCATCTATCTACTCGTCATAATCCTCCACACGACAATCCCCGTACTTTAACAATAGGCAACTCGGTTCTTCCTATTCTCTTAACATTCTTGGTGTTTCCTTTTCTCGTGATCTTTTCAAGAAAGATCACATATACAGTTTCTAAGAGGTTAAGTGTGCTGTACCGTCTCCGCAGTTTCTTCATCCCCATTTAGTTGTTGTCTCTGTACAGGGGTCTTGTCCGTCCCTGTATGGAGTACTCTTCTCGTGTCAGCTGTACTTGGGTGGAATCAAAGATTTTTCGTCTCATCAATCTTTCTTTTCGCTGCACTGCCGCCTCACGCTCTCTGCACTATCGCTTTTATAACGTTCGGACATTGCTCTTCTGAACACTAACTGCATGCCTTTTTCTTAAAGGAGAGCTTGCGGTCCTAGACTTTCGACACAGTCTCATTCCTTTTCTGTCAAACACCCTTACGCAAGGGTTAATCAGTTTTCTTAATCTTTTATCTAATCCAGTGGTTCTTAACCTTTATAGGCTGCGACCCAAATTCTGGTTGCGGGGCTAGCTCTGCGACCCACGCCTTCAAACAGTTCACTTGTAATAGATAAAGTAAATAATTAATGGTAAAATGATTGGGGATAACATAAATAAATGATAAATGACAATTTAATGACCCAATCAAAATGACTTTGAGACCCAATTTTGGGATCGCGACCCAGGGGTTAACACTTTACTGGCCAAATATTTTGTAGGATTAAGTTATGAATGCGTGTATTTGAAAGGTTAGAAATTTGTCCTTTTGGGCAGTAAAGGGTTAAGAACCACTGAATTCTAATCAACCACCCAAGTCTGCAACAACCTTCATCAATCCATCTTTTCCACTGTCTCTGTCTCTATGACCTCCAATCTTTCAAATGCAGTGTCCAGGCAGAACTTTAGATCTTGATTTCCGTCTCTGTTACTCCTCCTTTGGGGCGTTCTGGAGGACGTTCGCCCTTGGCCTCTCCTCCTTGCATTAAAAAACAAACAAACAAACAAACAAAAAAATATGTACTGCGTATATATCGAGGAACTGGAGGGGCCACTGTAGAACCCGGAGGGGCGGGTATTACTAACACATTTCTTGGGTGAACGTTAATGTATATACTAAATGTGGTGCGGATTTTCCTTGCCGTTTAAACGTGTATAAACGAACAGAGAACAGATAGACATCATAATCATCCTATATATGAGGATCAAGCTTCTCACCAGACCTTAGACCTACAGCTCAATTTGAAATCTGAACCACAACTCGCCAGGGAATTCAGGAATTAGTCCTCACCCAGATTCTAGTTCAGGACTTCCCGATTAGTTTTGACTACTAGGCTACCCAGGGTACCGACATATTTTAGATACATACAGATGGTTTCGAACGACGGTTCAGTATCGACCTGCGGTCGACCCCTCTGCAGCGTCCCGCCTCATTTGCGAGATTTGGTGAAGAATGGAATTTGTTTCGACGTTCATATTATTGTGTACCGATCGCGTCTTCGTTCCAGAGAGTAGAGTTTCAGGGATTGTGGTCAAGACCACTAGTGTTCACCTTTCGTTTCCTCTATCTTAGACGCACAAGTCTGTTGTATGGCCTCTTCTGTATGTTTGCAGTGTCTTTTGTTTGTATATGCTTGTGTGTACTGAGGAATACTCGCTTATTTGGGGGACTAGGTTCTCTTATAATTTTAGCATGATATTTGCTTTTCTGCTATGGAAGTTCCTTCAGACAATTCCCATTACTTTTCTAGCTGTTGTGATTTTAATGTTATTGTGCTCTCTGAAATCCGCATCCGATAACATTGTTACTCGAAGATCCCTGACCGTTTGATATTTCTTTGCGTGTCTGTGTCATTCGCGAAACACGAAACAATACTGTCATTAATATCTGCATCAATGTCTGCAGTCATTATTATAAAGAGTGAAGGTACTTGTAGGTTATCTCCCCCCCCCCCCCTACCAATTTTGACAGAATATTTTCGTTAAAACTAACGAAAAATATCACGACTTAACCTAACCAATTATCAAGGGCGTACAGTTGATCTATTAGTAAATAGTAAATACTATTCCAGAAACAAACAATGTTATAATAGATCAACTGTACGCCCTTGATAATTGGTTAGGTTAAGTCGTGATATTTTCGTTAGTTTTAACGAAAATATTCTGTCAAAATTGGTGGGGGGGAAGATAGCCTACAAGTACCAGAGTGAAGGAGCTAATAAATAATGTGCCTTAATGACACCATAGCTCACGACTTCTGAGACTTCAGATTCAACTCCATTTAGTTCCACTCTGTTTCCTTTTGGATCAAGTTAAATATCCATCGTCCCAGCTTTCCAGTATTCTTTGTGTGTGTGTGTGTGTGGTGTGTGTGTGTGTGTGAAAATTCCATGATATTATATATCGAAGGATTTATGAAAATCAGTAAAATAAATAAATAAATATAAAATATATATGTGCGTGTATGTATGTATATTATATAGGTGTGTGTGTGTGTGTGTGTGTAAAATTTCGTAATCAATACCAACCTATTT
>JAJOZX010014641.1:47500-77963 GCA_023014485.1 Bathynomus jamesi
CCAACCCTAAAGACGCCAAAACTTATTGTCAGATGTTTTTGAGATTAAAATTATTTGCTCCAATTATTTTGTGGAATTTTGAAAACTTCAGAAACTGCCTCTGAGGTAAGAGTTATTTTCATTGGGAGAAATGTTGTATGGTAATTATTATTATTTTATGGTGAAATAAGAATGGGTATTTTAGGAGGTAAATTTGGTACGGGAGGCAGCTAGTTCCGGGCGTTATACAACAAATGATCTGCCCGACCACCATCGTGCCGTATTCCAATAACTTTGTCTAGTTGCCCGTACTTGCAATTTTGAAGTTTAAAGCGCGTAGATAAACGAGGAACCCTTGCCTCTGAGACCGTCCTCAAGTTAGGGTAGAGTTCAAAAGCGAAGGTACGTTCTCCACCATCTTGTGAATCTCGGCTGAATTTAATTTTTTCTTTTCTGTAAATGTAAACTTTCTCCGCAGACATCTAAGCACAAATTTCCAACCCACTTTATACAAAATTTCATAAAAATTAGTTTAACCATTCCGCGGGCCAAATGTGGCCCCCACGGGTCTTTTCAGTGCCCCCACGGGTCTTTTCAATTCAATGAAAAATCTGAAATATTACCCCTGGTTATAAAAATGCATATTTCTAAAAAGAATATCTATATATCTGGCCCCTACATATAAAACAGATGGTTGGTTTGGCCCTCACATCAAAAAAGTTTGTGCACCACTGCTTTAAACCGTAAATTAGGTAATATTTCGCCGTCATCCTTTGGAAGTTGGATTAAATCTACGAGTAAGTGGATATTTCACTTTCCAACTGAAAAAATTTCTGTTGGTTGGTTTTCGGGATGTAGTTATAGGTGAGGAAGGTAGGCTGCCAGCTTACAATTACTAAAGAGACAGACTGTTATTAATGTAAATGTTAATCTGAAATTGGTTATAATTATCCCCCCTGTTTCCAAAGATTTTGAGAGGGCATACGAGATTACACTTTGTCTGTTTGTGCTAAAACTTCTGAACCACTCCACGTAAAATGCTGAAACTTCGCACACACATGGATGATCACAAGACGCAGTGTCATGGGCAAGAATCAGGCTCCTCTATTAGAAGTAAAGGGTCAAAGGTCAAATTGAGTTTTATCGTGTCCGGGATAAAGGTTTCGAATTGCTGAACATAAATTACCGTATTTGTCGGCTTATAAGACGCACTTTTTTTCCTTATAAATACCTTAAAAAATCGCCCTGCGTCTTAGAAGCCGAAAGTGGCAATTAATTAATAACAAATAATAAGAGTAATAATCATATCTTTCTTTATTGGCTTTTCTTTTTATTGAATTTTACATACAATTTTACATTTTACAATAAAGTGCATCAAAAACTTTTCTTGAATTTACCTTTCCAAAATTAAGGTACGTCTTTCACGGCGCAGCGGCTTGTGAGCCGTCAAATACGGTAATGAAACTTTACACGGGTATGGATGATCGCGAGACCATGTGTCGCGAGCAAGACTCTGGTGAAATGGAGGTTCATGCCGTAACTTTTGAACCGCTCTTCATAAATTGATGAAACTTCATACACATGTGAATCATTACAAGACTTTTTTTTGCATAAGACTCGGGGTCCCTGTATTAAAATTCAAGGTCACGGAGGTCAAAGCTCAAATAGAGGTCCATGTCATAATTTTTGAAGTACTCGGCATACGTTGATGAAATTTCAACCACACACACACACACACACACACACACACACACACACACACACACACACACACAGAGGACTCATCGCAAGACAATGTCGCGAACATGATGCAGGTTACAATTCAAAATTCAAAAAGAAAATTCTCATGCTTTAGATGTGCTCGTCAAATTTGCGATGACTATGACAGGCAATTTGAAGAGCTTGAAGTAGAAGTGGCAGGTGAGTTACAGGAGGAGGAGGAAATTATCATTGCAAATGCAGAGCTTGCTGAAAAAGTGAGAAACCCTCAGGATGAGACCCTAGAGAGAGGGAAACTGCGAGCAAAAAGGGCACCAAAAGAGAAAACAAGAACAGGAAATAGACATTAAGACCTTCAACAAAGTGAACAACCCCACTGTACATAGTCACCAAAAAGCCAAAAGTGAAAACAAGAAGCCAGTATGCAAGTATTACAGGAGGGGCTTGTGTAAATATGGACTTAAGGGAAGAGAATGCCCATTTGCTCACCCACCACTCTGCAAAAAATTTATACACGATGGGAATGGCATTTCTGGATGTAGATCCAATGCAAGATGTCCCTATTTTCATCCCCAAATTTGCCAGAGCTCATGGTGGGAAAGAAGTTGTTTTAAAGAGAACTGCAATCTGGCCCACCTGAAGGGAACAATCCGATTCCAACCACATCAAACTCAACGGAGAGAATACCAGGATAGTGAGCCTACTATCCCTCAGCACTATTTGGCCCAAGGGGTGCAAGAAAACCCAAGACCAAATACCATTCCTGCACCCAGATCTTATGCTTATGCAAGCAACCATGAAACCCCATTGGGGTTTTACCACCTCATAAAACAAATACAAGACATTCAAAGCTCACTTGGGCTCCTCATACAAAAGCAAACGAGAACCCCAGCAGGAACCCTTCAAATGCCCTATATGTGGGAGATGAAACAAATGGCTCCACAAATGTATCAATAATTTACTTAAACATCCAGGGCCTTTACCCAAACTCAAACCATACCAAAGTACCTTACCTAAAGAGCCTAGTGGAAACACTACTAGCACAGTTATAGCCCTCACAGAAACACACCTGAACCCCATGATCATGAGTAGTGAAATTGCAATCAAAGGGTACACCACCCATAGATGTGACAGAGAAGACCGTCTAAATGGTGGTGTCCTGATGTACATCCCTGAAAACATTCAAAGTGAACTGCTCATGGCATACTCAAATGGAGCCTGTGAACTCCTAATCATCATGCTCAGCATAAATAAAGAAGACATAATACTAGTGAATATCTATAGCCCCCCAGATAGCTCCCATCTAGAGCTCACTGAAGTTCTGGAAAAAATCAGGCAATGCCCAGCTATTGTAGACTCAACAAGAGACTTAATCATTACAGGAGACTTTAATCTCCCAAATTGCACCTGGAACCAATATGGTGGTATGAAATCAGGGACAAAAAGGTCCAAATCAAAACACCTGAATGAGTTTATGGAAAAACTGCTCCTAGTACATGTCCACTGCCCAACTAGAAAAAATAATATCCTAGATTTAGTGCTGACAAATAATGCAACTACAATTGACCACATTGTTATAACACCAACTATACACTCCGACCACAATGTCATGCACATATTCACAAACTTGTCCCTCCACAAATGTAAGCAAGACCCATGCCAAACGAACTTGCCATACTCTGACCTAAACCTGCACAAGTCAGACTGGACATCAATAAATAACTGTCTGGGAGAAATAAACTGGGAAGATGAATTAGAAAACCTAAAGCCAGAAGAATGCTGGAGTAGAATACAATACCTGCTGTCATCAGCATTATACAAACACACACCAAAGAAAAACGATAGTGCACAGAAGCACCGGACAAAAGAGCACAGATACAGAAGGACACTTATGAGAAAGAGAACAAAGCTATCTAAACAACTGACAAAGCAATTAAGTGATACAAGACATAGTAACATCCGGAATCAGATACTGATGTTAGAACTTAAAATAAAGGAGTCAACCATAAGAGAGAATATTGATAATGAACACAAAGCTATTGGCACTATAAAGGAAAATAGCAAATTCTTCTTTAGCTATGCTAAACGCAAAGCAGTTATCAAAACGAGCATTGGCCCATTGCTTGCTAAAGATGGACTAACTCTCACATCTAATACACAGGAAATGGCAAACATTTACAATCTCAATATGCTTTAAGCTGGAGTACCCCTGTAGTAGCAAAGAAAATAAAAACTACAGCATTTTTTGATAGAGAAGAAAATGACCAAGACAGACCATTATTGGAAGATATACAAATAACCACTAGAGATATACAACAGGCAATAACAGAGCTAGGGGAGTTCAGCCCCTGGTCCAGATGGAATTGGAGCCAAGATTCTTAAGGAATGCAAACATACTTTATCTCTGCCTTTGAAAATCCTGTGGAGATCCTCACTAGACACCAGTAGAATACCACCAATCATGAAACAAGCAAATATTACCCCAATCTACAAAGGAGGCAAAAGAAAGGAAGCCAAGAACTATAGACCCATATCTTTGACTTCCCATATTATTAAAATATTTGAGAAAGTCCTGAAAAGGCACATTGTCAGTTTTATAGAAAATGAACATCTCTTAGAAGACTTTCAACATGGCTTCAGACACAAGAGATCCTGCCTTACTGAACTTATAGACCATTGCAATACAATCCTACAATACTTGGGAGAAAACCACAATGTTGATGTCATCTATCTAGACTTTGCAAAAGCTTTTGACAAGGTTGACCATGGTATATTATTCCATAAACTAAAAGAACTTGGTATTTGTGGAAAATAGGAAAATGGATCCATGCCTTTCTCTCTGACAGAAAACAAATAACAACTGTAAATGGAGCAAGATCTATAGAAAAAGAAGTGATTAGTGGAGTGCCGCAAGGCACAGTACTAGGACCAATTCTATTCATTATAATGCTAAACAATATAAACTGTAACCTAGGAAGCTCTCTCCTGTCATTCGCAGATGATACCAGAATACTAAGACCAATTACAGAAAAAGAAGACTGTGTAGAGCTACAAAAAGATCTACAAACTATATATGCATGGGCAGATGCAAACAATATGGCCTTCAATGAAGACAAATTTGAACTAATTAAGTATGGACCAAATAAATACCTGAAAGAACAATTCAACTACACTGGACCCACAGGAAAAGATATTGCACAAACTGATCATGTCAGGGATCTAGGGATTATATTATCTGAAGATGCAACATTCAACAGGCACATTGACAAAGTAACCTCATCATGCAAACAACTAATAGGATATATACTGAGGACATTCAGAACTAGGGACAGTATGACCATGCTTACCCTGTGGAAATCACTTGTCCTTCCACGCATTGACTACTGCTCTCAATTATGGTTTCCCCACAAACAGAATGAATTGCAAAAAATTGAGGGCCTACAAAGAACCTTTACCTCGTATATTAAACAACCTGATGGGCAACAGGTGAGTAAAAACAAATTAAACTACTGGGATAGGCTTAGAGGCCTCAACCTTTATTCCATAGAGAGAAGGTTTGAGAGATACATCCTAATCTACACCTGGAAAATTCTAGAAGGGCTTTTAGTTGCCCCCAATACTGAACCAATTGTGCCCACCTTAACAAGAACTGGCAGAATGTGTAAAAAATATCACCTCCCACCAAACAGTCTGAGAAGGATTCAAACCCTTCAATATAATAGTATCTCTAGGCAGTGTTCTCGCCTGTTTAACTCCTTGCCTCAGTACCTTAGAGATATAAGTGCAGTCCCAGTAGATACTTTTAAAAAACACTTGGACATGTTTTTAGCCAACATACCCGACTAACCCACAGTGTCAGGGTATTCCTCTGCCCGACCAGCCCCGACAAATTCAATAGGGGACCAAATCGTATGGCAGGAGCAAGAGAAAAGAAGGGTGGCGACCCCGTTGTGGCCCCGCCTCAGGAGGCGCTGAGCGGACTTCGTGGGAGCAGCGCACCCTTGAGGCAGAAGCGCTTTAAGGTAAATTTAAGGTAAGGTTCTTCCACAAAAGGACAAGGTCACAGAAGTGGACATTGATACAATTTTTGTTTGTTTTTATTGTTTTCATCATATTGAAGTTAACGATAAAATGTTAGCTTAGTTAAATAGTGTTAAATCAAATGGTTCATCGCTCATTAAGTGGTGACTAACGAACCCTCCATTATTCCTGACATATCGGCACGAATTAGAAACCAACTAAACAGTTAAAAAAAATAAACCGTGTAATATATATATACAGGGTGGGGCACGGGAACCAAGTGTTTTTGGAATAATCAGGAAAATATTTATTTATTTTTGTAAAGAAAATATATTGGTAGAACAACATTCGTAAGAACATAGCATTTCATGTCATAATAATGTACCGAAAATTATATCTGGCATATGATGTCCTTGGCCGTCGACGCATTGTTGAAGGCGTTTACGAAAATTGGCCTCCACTCTTCCCAGCAGGTCTCTGTTGATTTGGATGATTTGTTGACGGATCGCTTCCTTCAATGCATCTAATGTACGGGGCTTGTCCTCGTAGACACGTGACTTGAGGTACCCCCATAGAAAGAAGTCACATGTGGACAAGTCAGGGGACCGAGGGGGCCATGCAATGTCACCAAATCTCGAAATGAGATTGTTGGGAAACGGGGGGCGAAGAACAGCCATTGACGCTCTGGCGGTGTGTGGCGTGGCCCCATCTTGCTGAAACCACAAATGTCGACGAGCAATACGCCTTCTTCGTAACTCAGGGATGAAAAAGGTGTTCACCATCTCAATGTAACGCCCAGATGTTATGGTAACGGTAACCCCATTTTGTTCGAAGAAATAGGGACCGATGACGCCAAACTTTCCCACCGCGCACCAAACTGTAACCTTAGGGCTATGCAGCGGTTTTTCATGGAGTTGTCGCGGATTTTCAGCAGCCCAATACCGACAGTTTTGATTGTTGACGGCCCCATTAAGGTGGAAATGGGCTTCATCACTCATTACCACCATCATGTTTTCATTCTGCTCATAAAGTGCAAGCATTTCCTGTGCAAAATTCAGTCGTTGGGGGCAATCGTTTACATTCAATTCCTGCACCATCGCTAACTTGTATGGGTGAAAATGTAATTCTTCATGCAAAATCCGTCTAACAGTACGATTGCTGATTCCGAGTGCAGCTGAATGTCTCCGAGCAGAGCGCCTGGGCTTTGCAACATCGCTTGTCTGACCCTTTCAACGTTCTCTGGAGTACGCACAGTGCGTTGCGGCCCCTTCGGTTTTGTTTTCATTATTGAGCCTCCTGTTCGAAGATTGTTAACCCAACGTAAGATTGTGTCACGAGCGGGAACAGAGTCATTTCGATGAATGTTGAATCTGCGGCGAAACGCACGCTGAACTGCTGTCACTGACTCGCCACTCCTAACAAAATGATCATACGCGAACATGCGGTGTTCTAACGTCCACTGCTCCATGATGGCACCTGAAAGATAAAGGTGAGTGTTAGTTAAAGTTAAATGCTATGAACCCAGGAATGGAATGCTACCTACCGCACGCCCCTCCCATTCCTAATGGCCGATTACTAGCTATTCAAAAAACACTTGATTCCCGTGCCCCACCCTGTATTAAAAAAATGACGCATTTTTTAAAAATTAATATCTCAGTAACCCCCTTCCTTATCATGACAATTTTTATATGCAAGATACTTTCAAACTTTTTTTTTGAATGCAAGAAACGGAATTCTGATATCTTTTATAGTTTTCTCGCAATTAACAAAAGTAACAACATGGGTCAAAAAAACGAATATCATGAGAAAGGAAAAATTTAATCAGAAATTTAACTAATTAATTTACAGTAAATGATCGATTGGACCACCACTCTGTTGACACACTAATCTAAGTCTTTTCTTCCACACAAAAATAATACTTCTTACTTCATTAATGCCAATTTCTTGCCAAGATTCAAGTATTTTACTTTTTAATTCTGATTCGGTGAATTTTTCTCGTCGACCTCGGTAAACCTTCTCTTTTAGTAACTCCCAAATTGAGTAGTCCATAGGATTACAATCTGGGCTTTGTGGTGGCCACTATTTTTTCGTTATTAATTTTGGTGTATTGCTAATCAGAAACGACTGTGTGGCGTAGCTTGTATGCGACGGTGCTCCATCTTGTTGAAATATGAAATCATTTTCTTGATACAGGCGACGACAATCCGGCAACAATTTTGTTCTTAAAAGTTCAATGTAATTTGCAGAATTCACCTTTGTCTTTTCAGTTTCAATAAAATGAACATCTGTCTTGCCATTCCAAGAGACCCCTGCAGATATCATAACCTTTTTGGAGAATCTTGACGTTTCATGATACAATCTGTTTATTGAAATGTCACACTTTTTACCACGCCCGTAGACAACATCATTTTGACGGTTTCGCGGAATTTCTAGAGTGAAATCTTTTTCATCCGTGAAGACTATCTTTTTAATATCAACGACAGAGAAATTATCAAGTAACTTTCTGCACCTTGTTTTTCTTTTATCCTTAACAGTATCACTTTTTCTAGAAGATACTATTCTTTTGAAGGCTTTTAGTGCTTTAATTATTCGGTGTACAGAAGTCTTTCCAATATTCAAATGTTTAGCAATTGTTCTTTGTGACAAATGACTTCCTGATTTATCTTCTTGAGAGCAGATTTTATCGTTGATGTAATCCACATTTTCTGGAACCGAAGCTGTTTTAGGTCTACCGCTTCCTGGTTTTCTGGCAGTACTTCCCGATTCGCGAATCTTCTTTAAGAGTCTTTCCACTGCACGCCTTTTCCACTTTTTGCCGGGAAACTCTTGCAATAACCTTTCAGTCTTCCATCCTTTTTCACAGTAACATTTTTTAATGAGAATACGATCTTCCTCTGACATCATCATTAAGGGTACTGACGAATTGTTAAAAAATAAAAATATCCACAATTTGACTTGTTCATTCCTGTAGAGTTTTGTAATAACTTGCAAAAATATCGCATGATATCGTATAAAAAACGGATATTATATTGCGATTTTTGTTTTTTTGACCCATGTTGTTACTTTTGTTAATTGCGAGAAAACTATAAAAGATATCAGAATTCCGTTTCTTGCATTCAAAAAAAAGTTTGAAAGTATCTTGCCTATAAAAATTGTCATGATAAGGAAGGGGGTTACTGAGATATTAATTTTTAAAAAATGCGTCATTTTTTTCGGACCACCCGATATATATATTATATATATATATATATATATATATATATATATATATATATATATAATATTGTCTATCTATCTATATATGCACCTAATTCCATGAGTACCGCCAATAGTAAGCCACTTTTTTACCAATTAGGTAGAACTTTGTAAGTTGGATTGTCTTGTATCACCTACTTTTTTAGAGTAGGTAACATTAAATGAACCTAACCTAAAATTGGAGGATGTGTAAAGCATACAATGTTTCACTTACTGGGTAAAAAATGGTCACGGACGAAAATTTACACTTGCGTTTGACCAATTTTTAACATTTGTGGTCGATTTGTTTGTAATTTCATCATGAACTGGTATTCCTCAAAAATGGGTTTTGCCTGATCCATCAATAGTAATACTCGCAATAACGGATTTAAGTTGCGTGGCAGGCGTTTTATTACTAATATCGCTAAAAACTTCTTTACGTTTAAAGTAATTGATAAATGGAATAATCTTCCCGCGTCAGTCGTTCATTCTACCAGCGTTAATATGTTTAAGAACCGTCTTGACAGACATTTTAAAGGTATTAGCGTTGTTTAATTTAAAAAACAACAAAGTTAGCAACGGAAGCTCTGGTGGTGGTGCTCGAGGATGAGTCTGTTGACGATGAATGCCAGCTTGTGACATGCCAGCGTGTGATGCCAGCAATAAAATTATTAAAAAAAAAAAAAATATTAGACTAACACGAATGTAGATGTAGCTCATAGCGTAAACTAACCCACTTTTTGTTTAACTTTACCTACTTTTTTTTTTTTTTTTTTTTTCTCTCTCCTTACTTTGCATGTCTCTAACTCTTTTCTTGCATGTTTGTAGTTTGCATGGTATGACAGTGAGTTAAGACTGTGTTGTATGGTTTGTAAGCGTTCTTATTTTACTTCTTTTCATTTTTCACCCCTCTCCTATATTCTCCGACTATTTTTCTGACTTGTCGGCAGTGGCCGGCGGATGATGATGGTGAGACTTTTTCCCTCTTTTTCTGAATGAATGTTAACCCACGAATGATAGGTGTTGCTACTTACTTAACCCCTTATTCTCCTCTCTTAACCCCCTACTCTTTCCTTTCTCTCGGGCTAGCCTTAGAATGGATCTTAGGGTCTTTGTTAGCCTTAGCTTCTGTAGATCTGTAGATAGGCATAGGGCAGCTGACGTTATTTATTTAGATTTTAAAAAGGCGTTCGATACAGTTCCGCATAGGAGACTAATTGCGAAGGTTAAAGCGCACGGTATCCGCGGTCAGGTAGCTAACTGGTTAGAAGAATGGCTTCGTGCTAGGAGGCAGAGGGTCGTAGTTAATGGTAGTGAATCGGGGTGGTTAGAGGTAGGTAGTGGTGTCCCACAGGGTTCAGTGTTAGGCCCATTGTTATTCGTAATTTACATTAACGACATAGATGTAGGATTGATTAGTAACGTGTCAAAATTCGCGGACGATACTAAAATAGGCGGTAAGGTTGTTAACGAGGACGATAGAAATAGGATCCAAGACGATGTAGATAGGATTATGGAGTGGACGGATAAGTGGCAGATGCAATTTAACGTAGATAAATGTAAAGTTTTGCATATAGGTTCTCGCAACAATAATTACGTGTACACGATGGATGATAGGGATTTAGCGAGCGTTGACGAGGAAGTAGATTTAGGCGTACGCGTAACTAAAGATTTAAAGGTTAGGAACCAGTGCCTGGAGTCTTGCGCAAAAGCTAATAGGATGTTAGGCTTCATAGCGCGTAATTTCGAATTTAAATCGAAGGATATTATATTGCCCCTTTACAAGTCCCTAGTCAGGCCTCATTTGGAATATGCCGTTCAGTTTTGGTGCCCGTACTTGCGTGAGGATATTGATAGGTTAGAAAGGGTTCAGCGTCGTGCCACGAAACTTATTCCGGCATTGCGCAATAAGCCTTATGAAGATAGGATTAAAGTGTTAGACTTGTATTCACTCGAAACTAGGAGATTAAGGGGGGAGCTTATTGAAGTTTTCAAAATCGTTAATAACATCGATAACGTAAATTTTGACAAATTGTTCACTTTCGATAATAGTAATACTCGCAATAACGGATTCAAGTTGCGTGGCAGACGTTTCATTACTAATATCGCTAAAAACTTCTTTACGTTTAAAGTAATTGATAAATGGAATAATCTTCCCGCGTCAGTCGTTCATTCTACCAGCGTTAATGTGTTTAAGAACCGTCTTGACAGACATTTTAAAAATATTAACGTTGTTTAAAATTAAAAAAGAAAGTTAACAACAGGAGCTCTGGTGGTGGTGCTCGAGGATGAGTCTGTTGACGATGAATGCCAGCTTGTGACATGCCAGCGTGTGATGCCAGCAATAAAAAAAAAAAAAAAAAAAAAAAAAAATTTAGACTAACACGAATGTAGATGTAGCTCATAGCGTAAACTAACCCACTTTTTGTTTAACTTTACCTACTTTTTTTTTTTTTCTTATCCTCCTTACTTTGCATGTCTCTAACTCTTTTCTTGCATGTTTGTAGTTTGCATGGTATGACAGTGAGTTAAGACTGTGTTTGCATGGTTTGTAAGCGTTCTTATTTTACTTCTTTTCATCTTTCACCCCTCTCCTATATTCTCCGACTATTTTTCTGACTTGTCGGCAGTGGCCGGCGGATGATGATGGTGAGACTTTTTCCCTCTTTTTCTGAATGAATGTTAACCCACGAATGATAGGTGTTGCTCCTTACTTAACCCCTTATTCTCCTCTCTTCTCTTAACCCCCTACTCTCTCCTTTCTCTCGGGCTAGCCTTAGAGTGGATCTTAGGGTCTTTGTTAGCCTTAGCTTCTGTAGATCTTCTGTAGATCATCATCATCATAAAAAAAAAAAAAAAATTAGACTAACACGAATGTAGATGTAGCTCATAGCGTAAACTAACCCACTTTTTGTTTAACTTTACCTACTTTTTTTTTTTTTTTTTTTTTTCTTATCCTCCTTACTTTGCATGTGTCTAACTCTTTTCTTGCATGTTTGTAGTTTGCATGGTATGACAGTGAGTTAAGACTGTGTTTGCATGGTTTGTAAGCGTTCTTATTTTACTTCTTTTCATATTTCACCCCTCTCCTATATTCTCCGACTATTTTTCTGACTTGTCGGCAGTGGCCGGCGGATGATGATGGTGAGACTTTTTCCCTCTTTTTCTGAATGAATGTTAACCCACGAATGATAGGTGTTGCTCCTTACTTAACCCCTTATTCTCCTCTCTTCTCTTAACCCCCTACTCTCTCCTTTCTCTCGGGCTAGCCTTAGAGTGGATCTTAGGGTCTTTGTTAGCCTTAGCTTCTGTAGATCTGTAGATCTCTTAAGTAACATCAAATAGCGATACCAATGGTGCCAAAACGGATAATATAATTTAAGATCCTCTATACAGATCGAAGTTTTATTTTTAGACGTGAAGTACAGTGTTTAGATTTGCCGAAATGTTTTATCCCCCGATTAACCTGAGATGTACGAGGGTAATTCAATAGGTATCCGCACTTTATTTTCACAATTATATTTTCACATCTGATAGATTATAAACACCTCACTTCTCAACATAGTCTCCCTGTTTCTCAATACACTTAGTCCAGCGATCTACAAGCTTCCTAATGCCATCACAAAATGTTTTTGGCTGTGTGCGTAGCCATTCATGCACCGCCTCCCTCAGGTCACCATCGCCTCGGAATCGCTGACCTCAAAGCTTCTTTTAGTGGTCCAAACGGGTAAAAATCCGAAGATGCCAGTTCTGAACTGTAGGTTGGATGGTCGAGAACTTCAAATTTCAGTTCTTGAAGGCATTTTTTAGTCTGTGCAGCGGTATGACGGCGCGCATTGTCGCGTAACAGAATAACACCCTCCGACAATCTCCCTCTCCGTTTTGTGCGAATTGCTTGATTTAACTCATTCCGAAGCATGTCAGAATACGATGCACTTGTTACTGTAGTTCCACGCTCTAGATAATGTTCAAGGATAGGGCTTCGTGTATCCCAAAACAGTGTTAGCATAACTTTACCTGCTGACGGCTGCGCTTTGAACTTCCTTGCAACGGGAGATGTTGGATGTTTCCATTGCATGCTCTGTCGTTTGCTTTCTGGTTCATAGTGATTGATACAGGTTTCATCTGTGATAATGCGCTCCAAAACGTTTCCACCTTTATTATGATACCGCGCCAAAAGACGAGAGCAGACGTCCATACGATTACGCTTGTGCTCTTCTGTCAAGTGTTTGGGCACCCATCTTGCACAAACCTCGTGAAAGCCAAGAATGTCATGAACTATCGAATAGGCTGACCCTTGACTGATGTCTAATGAAGATGCAATTTCTTTTATTGTTAATCTTCTGTCATCGAAAATCATGGCTCTGGCTTCTTCCTGCTTGTCACCACTGGTTGATGTTGACGGTCGTCCTGAGCGCTGAGCACCTGTCACACATGTCCGATCTTCCTTGAACACTTGAATCCACTCGTACACACTTCGTCGTGGTAACGCATTATTTTCGTACTGAGCACATAAACGCGTGTGAATTTCAGCTCCTTTCATACCTTCTGCCCACAAAAAACGAACCACGGATCTCTGTTCTTCCAGAGTACAAATTGAAAGCGGCGCAGCCATGCTCACTACTCGTACGATATGTGACAGCTACGAGTAGCCTAAATAAGCCTATAGGTCTCAGTTTGGCTCGTTATTACGAGTATATATTATATACACTATATTATCACTAAAATAAAAAGTGTGGATACTTATTGAAAAAGTCTCGTATATTCAATTCTGATTTTACTCTTAATAGCTTTTTAGACCCAGAACCATGTCTTCTATCTTAGCTTCTTTTGTTGTTTATAAATATAACTGTAGTATATGGACATGGACTTATATTGGTAGCTCTTGCCGCTAATTAATTACGAGACTATACTAACAGGAAAAAGTACCTGTGCAGGTGTCATTTTTTACCTCAACACTGTAACAGATGTCACTCATTGAATGTTGGTTGGGCACTTTTAATCGAGTTCTATTAATATGTATTTTCGAAAAAATGTTTTTGTGCCAGCGTGTGTTTGTGAATGGAAGCAGTTCTTTAAAAAACAAAATATATATATATATCACCACGTTGAAGTTCCATGTGTTGGTATCTCCACACGAAAGTCGACCTGCTGGCCCCGCCTCTAAGCCTGGCTTGGAGTTACTCTCTTGCGCTCTCTGATACTGTCCTAAGCCAGGCATCTAGTCTTTAACTATGACCCCTGTAACATTTCCGCGGTCCTTTGGAGCCTAGTTAAAAAGTCTTAGCTCCCCTGACAACCATGTTGTTTTCCTTCAGTGGTGAAGAGGTCCTTTGTCGAGCCTTTAATTTGGGAACACTACACATTCTGCCTTTCTTATTTTCCATCGTTGTTTGGATGGTAATTGGGTTTAGTTTGAGGTTTGGTACCAGTTTTTCGATCATTTTCCATATGTAGATTATGATGTACCTCTCTTTCTTTTCATGGAGTACAGATTTAGTTTACGTAGTCTTTCCCAGTAGTTGAGTTCTTTGCAGCCATCAATGTTGGATGTGAAATGTGTGCGCGTTTCTTCTTCTTTATTAGTTTCTTCGTTTTTATATGGGGACGTCAAGACAACAGTATTCACGTTTTGATATGATCAGTAGGGCAGTCAAAAGTTGACCGAAAAAATTAAGAAAGTTGACCTTACGAATTGAAAAAATTGACTTATAAAGTTGCCTTTACTTTCAATAATAAAAACGATACTTTAATTACTTATTCTTGCTCTTCTACATCAGTTGACCGATTGTGGTAAATTATGAAGTATTTGCCGACATTTTCTGGCAAAAAATTGCGATCCTTACTTAATAATTTATTAAGCATGGAGAAAGATCTCTCTACAGCGGCAGTTGTTGGTTGACATTGCAAAAGCTGACCATAAACTGTTGGTGAGATTTCAGGTCTGCTGAAGTTAATTATTTCACAAATACCATTTGTCTTGAGTCTTGTTTCAATGTATTGTTTGACTGAACACATATCTTCGCCAAGGTTGATAGAAGAAATGGTTTCATATGCCTCTCTAATGGTGCAATCAGATGCTTCCATCCTAGTCACTAAGCTAGCAATCAAACTATAATTCATTTTGATTGACATTAGTTGCTTTGGCAGTTTTTCATTAGCAACACTCTCTTTAGCCTTCTGAACAATGATTCCTTCATCTTCAAAATTTTCCACAATTGTCTTCACATTTGGAAAATTGTCTGCATAATAAAAAGCAGCGTTCAGCCAGCTTGCCCAACGTGTTGCAAACAATTCCTTCCTTCCTTTTGTTTTTAAGAGTAGAAGCCTTGACACATGCAATTAAAGTGTCAACATCACTATAAAATGCCCTTATTTGCATCGCACAATTATGTAACAGATGCGCAAGACACGTTACATGGAAAAGTCTTGGAAAAAGTTGCTTGAGTGTCGTTCCAGCTGACACCATGTAACGAGCTGCATCAGACAGAAGTAAACAGAAATTTTCTCTTGGTATCTCGAATTCTTTTACAGTATCGTCAATCTTGTGTATGACAGTTCGTGCATTAACATTTCCAAGAAGAACATCGCACCTGATTAAATATGTTTTCTTGGGAACATCAATAGATCCAGCAAGTATGTTCAAATATTTTGAGCCCCTTTCTTCACTTTCATCAACAATTAGGAAAACTAATTGACCACAACACAACAAATCTGACAGTATAGCTCATTTTTTCCTGAACAAATGAATTCTTTAGGATATTTTGCAATTATAGCGCGCACTTTAGCAATAGAACTAACTGCAACTTTTGGCATTTTAAATATCTGAAATCAAAAGAAATCAAAAGAAATCGAAATCAGTGAAATCACAAATCAGAAAAAATCAAATCAAAAATGGTAACCAGTAACCACCATACAACACAACCATATCCAAAACCAGAACGGACATAACTGAATAAGACAAATACGAGCAGCGAAGTTGCCAGTTAACCAAAAAGATGCCAATTTTTAGTTATTTTAATTATTTATTCCAAAAAATTGACTATTTACCTCATTGCTATTTTTTGACCTAACAGGTAAAAGTTGACTTTTGGTTGACCTATTAACTTTGGTAATATACCCCTACAGGTGTTTTTATTGCATTTTCAGTCGTTTCAGCGAAAAGTGCCCCATAGGAAACAATTTGACTTTATTGACTTTTGACCGCCCTAATGATCAGTGTTTTCAGCAGGGGAATCTTTAGTTTTGAACGTTCTTAGTACCTGTTCGGCGGCTCTCCTTATTTATCGCTATCTGATTTTGTCTCGAATTTCGCATCATCTGCCATTATAACCCCCAAATCGATCGTTTTCGTACTTCTCTGAATTACCTGCCTCTGTGAAGCATAATATGCAGTCTGAGTTCTTCTTTTGTACCATATCTCAAGAGCTGAAATTTCTCGGTGTTAAATGACATGTTACTGTCTTTTGACCATTTGTATATTTTGTTCTCGTCCCCTCTGGAACGCCACCTCTCTTGCATTGCTGATTTTTCTGCTGATCTTTGTATCTTCTGCAGACGATGTTACTATACTGTTGCTGTTTACTTCACTGTCTGTCTGCTAGCATGATGATGAACAGGAGTGGGGCCAGTACTGTACCTTGCGCGCGCGCGCGCACCATAATTTTAAACTGAAGGTAAGTTAAAGGTGAGAATATGTTGTCAATAAATCATAAATTAATATTCACGAAGTGGAATATTTAATGTTATAACCTGAAAAAATTATTTGAGTAGATAAACGATAAATTAAGAGCAACGATTGTAGTCGTAGGTTACGTTTCACGATAAAGTTTGGTTGGCTTTCGCTTCAAGTTGTAAAAGTTCTTGAGCTAATTTCAAGTTTAGTTGTTGGTTGCTTCTCTTGAGATGAGTTTTAAATACTGAAAAACTTGGAATTGTTCTCTTAACAATTTCCTAGAAAAACTTAACGAAATTGTCTTAACTTATTTTGTATAATACAGGGTGTTTATAAAGTCCCTATCTATTTCAGTCAAAACGTAGTGAAAAGGGTAAAATTCATTCACAATATAGGGTGTCCCATAAGTCCGGCATCACAGGAGAAACTCATATTTTTTTTTATTTCTACAAACCATAATTCATATTTTTCTCTTTCTATAGGCCTTAATGTCTGTGAGCAAGGAAGAACGAATCCAGATAATTCTACTGCATCCAGACCGCGAGCCAATAACACAGAGTTGTGTTAGCAGACTTGTTGCAGAATTTAAGGAAACAGGATCCATAGAAGATAAACCACGCAGTGGACCTTCAAGGAGGTCCACTGACTATGATACAGCGACTGCTATCCTGGCTCATTTTAACAGAAGTCCCAATAAGTCTTCGGCGATTGTCCGCCGAAACAGGAGTGTCGAAAAGTAGCACCCATCGCATTCTTCAGGCTCACAAATGGCATCCATATAAAATTCAGATCCTACAGAAATTAAGCGAAGATGATCCCGGCAGATGGAATTTTGTGAATGGGCTACGGAACAATATGCTCGGGATGCCAATTTCCCGTCCACCATTCTGTTCAGTGACGAGGCTGTTTTTTAGGGAAATGGTGAGGTAAATCGACAGAACACCCGCTACTGGTCTTAAAACAACCCTCACTGGTATACCTCTTCAAAGGAACAAGGTGCATCTCGGGTGATGGTATGGTGTGGCATTTGGAAGGATCGCATCATGGGGCCCCCCTCTTTTTCGATGAACATGTCACTGGAGGCACCTACCTACGTATGCTCAAGGAAGAAACATTTCCCAGTGTTTTGAACGAAGAAGGAAATTTCCCAACATGGTTCCAGCAAGACGGCGCTCCTGCTCATTACAGCACCCAAGTAAGGGAATACCTGTACCAACAATTCCCCGGTCATTGGATAGGACGTCGAGAGCCTGTGGAATGGCCAGCTAGAAGCCCGGATCTCACGCCACTAGATTTTTATCTCGGGGGCCACTTCAAAGCGGTGGTATACGCAGAGAAAAATAGGAGTGTTGAACATTTGCGGCAGCGCATTATTGGGGCATGTAACACCATTACTCCTGACATCATTCACCGTGTGCTTGCTGACTGGGTATCACGCCTGAATTTGTGTATTGAAAACAATGGTGGACATATTGAGCACGTTTTGTAAATAAAAGCTTTTGTTTTGCCTTTATTATTATTTTTCCTATGATGCCGGATTTATGGGACACCCTGTATAATAGACATAAATTTAATGAATACTTATGCATATGATTCTAGATGAGCACCATCAGTGTATCTACAGAGTTCGAATCTGTCAGCAGCATTGCGGAACACATTTTGGAGCATGACAGGGGTTATTTTTGTAACTGTTGTTACGATACGAGCACGTAAATGTCCCAGCTTCATTCAGATGGCATTTTAAACACCGTCGTCTTTCAACAAGATGGGGCACCTTGTCATTACGCAAACATTGTTCGGGAGTACCTAAATGAACGATTTCCAAATCGGTGGATCGGACGTGGAGGCAACAGGCCCTGGGCGACTCGATCTCCTGACCTAACGCCCTTGGATTTCTTTGCATGGGGCTTTATCAAATTAAACGTCTATCAAACGAGGGTGACAGATCTGCAAGATTTACGTACTCGTATAGTAACAGCAGTTACAAAAATTATCCCCGTTATGCTCCAAACTGTGTTCCGCAATGCTGCTGACAGATTCGAACTATGTAGAAATACTGGTGGTGTTCATGTAGAACCGTAAGCTTAAGTATTCATTAAATGTATGCCTTCTATTAGTTATTGAATTTTACCCTTTTTGCTACATTTTCACAAATAAATAGGGACTTCATAAACACCCTGTACTACAATCGTTTAGATTGTGTGGTGATTGTAACCATCTATGGGGTGATTCAAAAAGTACTGATAAAAAGTTGCTTTCCGGACCACCTTTTTTGGGTTACTCTGTAGAATGATAAAGGACCACTTCCAGGCATCCAATTTTGTAGCATTCTCTCTTACTGGGACTGGACCGTAGGATTTAAATCGCGATTTTCTTCACAGAATGGATTGTTGTGAATTTGTTTTGTCCATGAATGGTATGGAGGTTTCTTGGTATTGTTTAAATAAGGTTACGACTTAGGTAAGCCGTACATAGTTATTTACTACTAAGTAATCAATGAACGATTTTACTATATGTTGTATATTTATGATAACTTTTAGCTATTGGTTGTTTACCCTCCTCATCAGAATACGAGCTTTGTTTGTTTGAAATGCTCAATGTTCCTACTTTTATTAAAATATATACTTTCTTACACTCGCCAATCAGCAAGCCGATTCAAGAGCTGCGACCTTCACTGAGGATATCTGTGTCGCGGGGGGCAAGACCATTTGTTCGAGCTTGGATGATGCAAGCCAATAAAAGTAGGCATTCTCAGCGATGGCTTTGGTTTTGTTTTTGGGTGTAAGTGGGTTTTTTAAAATTAAGTTGCTTAAATTAATTTAAATTATTTAATTTCAGGTTCACTTTAGTATTTCCGATTTAATCATTTGATATTTGTTGTTAAATCACTCACTGTTTTTAGAGTGACTGATTCCACGCTTCTCTAATAGCTTTTTTTTTTTTTCTTTCTTTCTCCCTAAAGATATCTTTAAAATCGAAACATGGCGAGCGTTTCAAGAAAAGAACGCGTGAAGTTAAAAAAGCGACGGCCGATTTTCGTAGAATGACGCAAGAGCGATTGCTTCCGGCTCGTTGGTTGATTACCATATTTTGAATGAGGAATATTTTTGCACGAACAGAGGTATACCGTTATAAGCACCATTAACCCCTATAATTGTTGTGATGATCCTGGTATACAATGAAGCTGACACTTTTATTTAATATATCATCATGGCTTTTCGTCGGATATTTGTTTTAAATATTTTGATAACCATTTTGGTAATTGAGAAACTTTTTTGCATAAATAAGGGGTATGTAGTTATTACGTACTATTATCCTATCTACACGTTATGATCATGTTTAGTACATTGAAGCTATTTTTTGTGTGAAAATTGATCCCGATTTTTATGCGAAATATTTGGATTTCAATGTTTTTGGTGGCCATATCTTGCCTTACAATATATGATGATGGATTCGAACGATGGTTAAGGATCTGTCTATGTTCTAGCAGAACAAAAATTTGATGTAAAACAGGTCTTTTAGAGTCCGACAAATTACCCCGAGATGCTCAGCTTCGCAAATGTTTGCTACCCGCAATGTCGCGAGCTTCCCAAAGGTAACAATACGTGTTCAATACAGTCTAATGCAAAGAATGAACAAATTAACTAACCTGATTGTCGAAGATATTCATTAGTCCTGCCGTATGTCTTCTAAGCTAAGGAATTCATGGTACGAAAACATCTGTCTGTAGCTACACTTACCTTCGACATCACTATTATTTCTCCATTAATTGTACATATTTCTATCTTCGCTACGTGAATTAAATTATCAGTGTATTATTAATCATTTTTCATTTAAGTACCATATTTAATTATTATTGGTATTTTTTGACCATATCTTGATTCCCATACGTAATGACAAATTAAATTAAGTGTTACTTAATTTAATTTTTTTTGTGTAAGAAATTAAATGAATCTCAAAGATTTTTGTCTGACAAGCTGTCGTGTTTCCCAATGGCATATTCAGATAAAATGGTTACCTGCTCCTGTTCGGCTTCCTACCAGGAATTAATTGGTTTCATTATGTGGACGACACTTTTCTTGACCTGGATGAAAACATGAACCGTCCTTGTTTTAATAGAGTCCGTAGAAAACCGACACATCAGGATGCGGATATTACTGCTCTTTCAAATAATGTTCAGAGATTTATTTTTAAGGAATGTTCAGAATTTGTGGTTGAGAAAGTAAAACTAACGGCTGTATTTAAAAGGTTTGGGGTATCCCAAACATTTTATGTAGAAGGCTTTGTTTTGTGCTAGGACTTTCGGTAGTACCAGAAGCGGCGGCACTGAGATTGAACGGCAAAGAAATATATATCTAAAAATGACACTAAACGCTGACCCATCATTAAACTCGCAGATCCCTATAATGAAATTAAATGTTAAAATTTTCAGTCAATCGCATTGTCAAGGTGATCCGGCCGAATCTAACAAGAGGAATGGTGTATTTACGCTATTATTTGTAGGTGGTGTCCAAAACAGTACGAAGAAGAGAAAGCGGATTTGGACTGAAGAATCAATCAACATAAATATAACCTGAGAACAGAGAATAACAATTGTTGTTTAATCAAACTTAAGGAGCAGGACAATCATACGGTTAATGTAAAGAATATACAGATTTTTCAAGTAAGTACGTACGTAAGCCTAAGCCTGTAAGTCTAAGTAGGTGAGTGAATCTCTGAGTGAGTGAATCTCTGAGTGAGTGAATCTCTGAGTGAGTGAATCTCTGAGTGAGTGAATCTCTGAGTGAGTGAATCTCTGAGTGAGTGAATCTCTGAGTGAGTGAATCTCTGAGTGAGTGAATCTCTGAGTGAGTGAATCTCTGAGTGAGTGAATCTCTGAGTGAGTGAATCTCTGAGTGAGTGAATCTCTGAGTGAGTGAATCTCTGAGTGAGTGAATCTCTGAGTGAGTGAATCTCTGAGTGAGTGAATCTCTGAGTGAGTGAATCTCTGAGTGAGTGAATCTCTGAGTGAGTGAATCTCTGAGTGAGTGAATCTCTGAGTGAGTGAATCTCTGAGTGAGTGAATCTCTGAGTGAGTGAATCTCTGAGTGAGTGAATCTCTGAGTGAGTGAATCTCTGAGTGAGTGAATCTCTGAGTGAGTGAATCTCTGAGTGAGTGAATCTCTGAGTGAGTGAATCTCTGAGTGAGTGAATCTCTGAGTGAGTGAATCTCTGAGTGAGTGAATCTCTGAGTGAGTGAATCTCTGAGTGAGTGAATCTCTGAGTGAGTGAATCTCTGAGTGAGTGAATCTCTGAGTGAGTGAATCTCTGAGTGAGTGAATCTCTGAGTGAGTGAATCTCTGAGTGAGTGAATCTCTGAGTGAGTGAATCTCTGAGTGAGTGAATCTCTGAGTGAGTGAATCTCTGAGTGAGTGAATCTCTGAGTGAGTGAATCTCTGAGTGAGTGAATCTCTGAGTGAGTGAATCTCTGAGTGAGTGAATCTCTGAGTGAGTGAATCTCTGAGTGAGTGAATCTCTGAGTGAGTGAATCTCTGAGTGAGTGAATCTCTGAGTGAGTGAATCTCTGAGTGAGTGAATCTCTGAGTGAGTGAATCTCTGAGTGAGTGAATCTCTGAGTGAGTGAATCTCTGAGTGAGTGAATCTCTGAGTGAGTGAATCTCTGAGTGAGTGAATCTCTGAGTGAGTGAATCTCTGAGTGAGTGAATCTCTGAGTGAGTGAATCTCTGAGTGAGTGAATCTCTGAGTGAGTGAATCTCTGAGTGAGTGAATCTCTGAGTGAGTGAATCTCTGAGTGAGTGAATCTCTGAGTGAGTGAATCTCTGAGTGAGTGAATCTCTGAGTGAGTGAATCTCTGAGTGAGTGAATCTCTGAGTGAGTGAATCTCTGAGTGAGTGAATCTCTGAGTGAGTGAATCTCTGAGTGAGTGAATCTCTGAGTGAGTGAATCTCTGAGTGAGTGAATCTCTGAGTGAGTGAATCTCTGAGTGAGTGAATCTCTGAGTGAGTGAATCTCTGAGTGAGTGAATCTCTGAGTGAGTGAATCTCTGAGTGAGTGAATCTCTGAGTGAGTGAATCTCTGAGTGAGTGAATCTCTGAGTGAGTGAATCTCTGAGTGAGTGAATCTCTGAGTGAGTGAATCTCTGAGTGAGTGAATCTCTGAGTGAGTGAATCTCTGAGTGAGTGAATCTCTGAGTGAGTGAATCTCTGAGTGAGTGAATCTCTGAGTGAGTGAATCTCTGAGTGAGTGAATCTCTGAGTGAGTGAATCTCTGAGTGAGTGAATCTCTGAGTGAGTGAATCTCTGAGTGAGTGAATCTCTGAGTGAGTGAATCTCTGAGTGAGTGAATCTCTGAGTGAGTGAATCTCTGAGTGAGTGAATCTCTGAGTGAGTGAATCTCTGAGTGAGTGAATCTCTGAGTGAGTGAATCTCTGAGTGAGTGAATCTCTGAGTGAGTGAATCTCTGAGTGAGTGAATCTCTGAGTGAGTGAATCTCTGAGTGAGTGAATCTCTGAGTGAGTGAATCTCTGAGTGAGTGAATCTCTGAGTGAGTGAATCTCTGAGTGAGTGAATCTCTGAGTACGTCTAAGCAAGCAAGCAAGTCTGTAAATCTAAGCAAGCAAGCAAGTCTGTAAATCTAAGCAAGCAAGCAAGTCTGTAAATCTAAGCAAGCAAGCAAGTCTGTAAATCTAAGCAAGCAAGCAAGTCTGTAAATCTAAGCAAGCAAGCAAGTCTGTAAATCTAAGCAAGCAAGCAAGTCTGTAAATCTAAGCAAGCAAGCAAGTCTGTAAATCTAAGCAAGCAAGCAAGTCTAAGTAAGCAAGCAAGCAAGCAAGCAAGTCTAAGTAAGCAAGCAAGCAAGCAAGCAAGTCTAAGTAAGCAAGCAAGCAAGCAAGCAAGTCTAAGTAAGCAAGCAAGCAAGCAAGCAAGCAAGTCTAAGTAAGCAAGCAAGCAAGCAAGCAAGCAAGTCTAAGTAAGCAAGCAAGCAAGCAAGCAAGTCTAAGTAAGCAAGCAAGCAAGCAAGTCTGAGTAAGCAAGCAAGCAAGCAAGTCTGAGTAAGCAAGCAAGCAAGCAAGTTTGAGTAAGTAAGCAAGCAAGCAAGCAAGTAAGCAAGTCTGAGTAAGCAAGCAAGCAAGCAAGTCTGAGTAAGCAAGCAAGCAAGCAAGTCTGAGTAAGCAAGCAAGCAAGTCTAAGTAAGTAAAAGCAAGTCTAAGTAAGTAAAAGCAAGTCTAAGTAAGCCAGTCTGTAAGCAAGCCTGTAAGCAAATCTAAGTAAGCAACTCTAAGTAAGTCTAAGCAAGTAAGGAAGCAAGCAAGTAAGTAAGTAAGTCTGTAAGTCTAAGCAAGCAAGCAAGTCTGTAAGTCCAAGCAAGCAAGCAAGCCTGTCAATGTATTGTATAATACACACACACACACACACACACACACACACACACACACAGGCTTTTATTGTAACTGTAAACGCTGTATTGCAATAAAGAACTTTCTTGTGTATAGCAATGGTTACAGCATTTTCTCTTGTATGATTGCGAAAAAGCCTTTTGTTCATGATTGCATTGTTTATAAATAAATTCGACGCTCGTGGATGACGCCTAAATTGTCGTTGATGCTTGGGTTTCTCGTTGAACTTCAAGTTTTGACGTCACTTAATTGCACGATACTTCAGTTTGAACTTGGAATTGCTGTTACCCGACACATAGTTTGTACACCAGCATTTTACATCCCTACACTTAACCTATACCCATTTTTAATTTTAAGAATAGTGCCGTATTATCTGTCGATGTTCGTTATTTATCATTACAGGCGTATTTCCTTTGAATTATAATCTTTACATCATTCTTAACGAGTTCTTGCATTATTTCTCACTTTACATTTTCGAGTTTCATTACACCTTTCGTGAATGGTAATGCTTTAGTGTATTCGTTATATTTATAAAAATTTAACAAAACTCTGTGATGAAGTTTCAAAACATTTAAAGAGTTGTATATTTGAAACATGTTAATATATTAGAAGAATGAAAATAAAATAAAAAAAAACGGCATGGGCCGCAAGGCCTTTTGAGGTACTTCTTTTCCTTGTAACTCTCTGTCTGTGTCTGCCTGTCTGCCTGCGCATACCAATTATCCTGCCTCGCTGTGCAGCTTGAGCTGGATTCATTTTCAGAGTTGGTATTCGTCATACGGTGTAAAAATATGGTATGCGCATAGATCATACCAGTGACCAGGTCGACACCTCGGTTTGACCCATCAACGTCATTTCACAAACAGTAGTACTATAACATTGTACGAGTTTATAAGTATATATACTAAGGTAGGTTGATTTTCCGCATTTTTTTAGATATCGACTTTGGACTAGTCGAGATAGTCAGGGCTTAATATGATAACTGACAAAAAATTTCAGATCCCTAGCTTTAACCGTTTTTTGAGGAAACCGTTTCAAAAATCGTCAAAAAATCGTACCGAAAAATACCGCATTTTCGCAATTTTCGGCCGAAAAAAATCATGCTATTTTCATAAAAAAATCCTGAAAAAAGTTACAACTTTATTGAAAAAAGTTAAAAAAAAAAAAACATGAGTCAAATAGACACATTTAGATCCCAAGATCATCATAATTTTCACTGTAAGAGCGCTTAGAAGCAAAGGAAGGCCTCATCTGGCGGCTTAGGGCTTTGGCCAGAATGTGTTTGTGCCTTGATTCGAGTCCATCAACAGTATGGGAAGCTTCAGATGTCAGCTTCACGGCCCTTTCAACACCGAGAATGTGAAGGCAGATCAGGCAGCTCCAGCTTGGTGCCATTCAGCAATGTTTCTTGAAGCTCCTGGTCAGAAAAGTCTTGTGTGAAAGCAGGTTCACAGATGCCACTTTGAGAAAGGTTGATTAGTTCTGACCAGTGGGTAGCTTCAATGTTGATGGCTGTGATCTTCAGCCTCTTCTTGGCTGGCTTCCCACTTCTGAAAGAATAATAATTAATTTATTTTTTATTCCAGTTCAAGATTTAATCCCTATTAGTCTCATAATTGCTGATTTAATTTAACTTAAAAAAAAAAAGTTATATAAATCCCCATAATCAAATTCTTTTTCAGAAAGAAGGTAAGATTATTTCCACTATCAGAGGGGAGGGGGGGGAATTGGGATAAGAAAATGTGAAAAAAAATTCGATTATGGCGATTTATAGAACTCGGGCCTTTTTTTTTATTAAATAAATCCCCATAATCACTTTTTTTTTTAAAATTAATAAATGCTTACCTGATGGACAGAATTTTCTTGAGAGCAGCTTCTCTCACTTCCAAGTCATCAGACTTCATCATGGAGTACAGCATATTCTTGGGCAGCAAGGCAAAAGCATTGTACTTCAGGTTCTTGAAAGCAACACCCTGGATTTCTTCAGACTGCTGCTTGATCCTCTGGATCATGTTGAAGATGTACAGCTGCTGATTGTGGAACTTGCTGTCCCTTTTGATCTCAAACCAACTGACTGCATACACTTCCACAATGAACTTGATGGCCTGGTAAAGCTTATCCTGTAGTCTGGAGGGTAAGCACCTCTGGTCCACAGACACATCAATCTAATTGCCAAAGCACCATCTTGCATGGTTTAATGGTCCAATTTCGAGGCAGTAAATTTTGGGTGACTTTGCCCCTGGAAATTCCAAGCACATACTCAAAAGAAGCCTCTGGTCGCTACTGAGATCATTCAGTCTCCTCAGCAAATTCCATGTCATCCAGGGGGCCACTGAGTTTGGTGAATTCCACTTGTGGCGATCTTGGTAGTCAATTTCAGAGTTTTCCCAGCGGACCAGTGAAAGCAGTGGGACTTTTGGTACTGCCATCAGATGCTGAAAACAGCTCTGAAAAAGCTCATTCTGATGGAGTGAACAGCCAATGGTGTTCAATTTCGGCTCAATTTTATTTTCAGAGCTGTTACAAGGCTCCCTCCCAGCCAGTGTTTGTATTTGTGTGCAAGGAGGACAGCTTCAGGGTATGAACACTGTTAAACTCCTCCAAGACACTAGCAACTTCTTCACCAAGAACAACTCCAGTCGCACCTTTAACTGGGATGACTCTGTGAGTAAGATATGTTCCACTTTCAGTTTCCGCCTCCTTTGTGAAAGTCAAATGGTGCTCTTGTCCCTTTCCTTTCTTCAGCTTAGTCTCCCCATTTTCATCCTTAACTTCTCTGTACAGCAGTGTCCTTGTCAACTTTCCCATCAACCCCAATACAGACTAACTTTTCCAGACCCTCATTGTGCTTTTCATCACTTTTCACTTTCATTCTAGCTTTTTCCCTGTCCATTTTCGATTTATCAACTATCTGTTTCACATCAAGGCCAGGCTTAAGCAGGTCCATAGCTTGTAAGTCCAGGAGGAAGGCATTAGCAAGACGACCCAAGATTGGAAGAAATCACCCCTGATCAGTTCCATGGCATATCTGGGGGTTTTCAAAAAGCTGTAACCTACACTTGGATGCCTCCTTGGCTTGAACTCTTCAGCTTTACCACCAGATGGCTGAAATGAAAATAAAAAATAAATTACTAAGGCGAAAATGGGGGAAAAAGTAGGGAAAAATATGGGTAAAAATCGACGAAAATGGGCGGAAATATGAATAAATTACTAAAGCGAAAATGGGGGTAAAAAGGGGGGAAATAGGGACAAAAAGTAGGGATAAATTTGGGTAAAAATGGGATAAGATATAAAAAAAAAAATATATTACCTCTCCTGATTCTTCTGAGCTGGATTCAAAAGAAATATCTTGTGAAGGTGTGGAGGCAAAAGTGGCCAAGTCCACTTCCTGCTGCTGTTGAATCTGGTTCTGTAATCTTTCTGCTTCAGCTGCAGCCCTCTGGTCTCTCTTCACAGCAGCTTTATCCACAGATCCCAGCTGGAAAGCCTTGGGCCTATTTGGCCCTCTGATCTCTCAAGTATTCCTCTCCTCTACTGGAACCTGAAATATTAAAGTATATTAATAGCGGATCTAAAATAGAGATAAAATCCTGAAAAAAAATTATTATTAATTTCTATTACCAGGGGGGGGGAAGGAAGATTAAGGAGGAAAATGCGGATATTTTCAATTACAAGCATTGAAATTCCTTCCATTTAAAAGGCACCTAATCGCACTAAGTTAGGACAGTTAAAGTTAAAAAAATAATAGCATTACCTTCTTACTGGGAGGACAAGTGCAGATTATGTGCTGTGTTTGACAATTTTCTTTCTTGCACTTCACAGCATTGTCATCACAGGACGAACAGGTAGCTTACAGGTGCAAGCAGAAATGTCAAAGTTTATCCAGCTTTTCCTCCAGATTCTGCTCCTGGACTGTAGAAAGAGATTTCCTGTTTCTCTCTTTTGCTTTCTTGAAGCACACTTTATCCACCAATTTCACTACATAATATTCCTCATACAGGGGCAGCCGCGGGTTCACTGCCTGCCAGATCTCAATCACATCCTTTGCTATCATTTTAGCAATATCATAGTCTTTCAAGTCCAGGTGGCTGTTTTGGAGGAAATAACTGCACTGAATAACTTGGGGGAGGGTAGGAGGCTCTGTTTTATCCAAAGGGGAAGGCTGGCCACTGAATTTTTTGGCACTATCACTTCGAGTTAACACTGCAGACTTCCGTTTTTTACCCATTTTTATGAAATATCTGAAAATAAACAATTAAATGAACGCATCATAAAATAACTTAATTTAACACACATTTTATAGGTAAATATTATTAAAAAATACAAAATAATACACTAATAAACATCTATAATGCATTCACAATAAGTTTCAAGCATCGTTTTGTTAAAAAAGCCGAATTTTAATTGATTATTTTGATGAAATAAGGTCCGATATTTTGTTTGTTTATATTGCGCGAATGCCGCGCGCGCGATTTTACGCGTAAAATTGTCAATTTTACAACTTAAAAATAATTAACAATCCTCAAAAAATACAATCATTTTCACAAATATGAGTTGGTGCAACGTTTTTTATACATTAATACCTTTCTATCTAGACTAGTCCAAGATCACAGTTCCAAAATCAACCTACCTTAATATATACTGTACTGTAAATAGTGATGTACCAATTAATCGGCATCAGTCATCAGCTAATCGGACACTTTTTAGGGAATCGGCATCGGCCTAATTTCTCCTATGATTAGGCCGATTCTTTAAAAAAAAAAGATAAAAAAATCAATGAAATATCAAAGAATAACATTGAACAATGCAGTACTTTATTTTAAATAAATATATTATTTTAAGTGAAAATTTCTATATTCAGTCAACAAATGATTTTAGAATTTAAAACCAGAACTAAATACCGTAGCCTATATAGGTAGTTATTTTTGTTTGTAAACAAACAAAAATTATCACTTGATAAGTTCATAGTAATTCTTATTTCATAATACTTATTTTTTAATTTTTATGTCTTTTTCTTATTTCCAGGCAAGTTAGATCGTTTAAAGTTACTTCGTATCTTAGTAAGGTAACTAGCAAAAGATCGGCGCTACGCGCCGATTTTGCTAGATCTGCGGTGCTTGAACCTTCGACCCAAACCGAATTGTCGGCCTACGGCGTATTTTATTTTCAACATCAATAGCCCTTTATCTGGATTTCGTTCCCATTCCTCTCACCTTGGGCCTCAGTAATTGGGGTGCCTGTGGCCCTCCAATTACTGGCGAACCAATTATTCGGTCAATAAAACTACAGAAAAGAACGCAGCCATGAAAATCTAAAACTTCACAAATCTTGATACGATGAACTCGGATGTGAAGCTCAAGATTTTCATGACTGCGTTCTTTTCTATAGTTTTGACCAAATAATTGAACCGACAGTAATTGGGGGGTCGCAGGCCCCTAATTACTGGGGGTTCAATTATTTGGTAAATAAAACTATAGTCATGAAAATCTTAAGCTTCACAAATATTGACACAATGTGAAGCTCAAGATTTTCATTGCTGCGTTCTTTTCTATAGTTTTATCGCGGTGCTGGGGGCCCTCGGATCCAGTAATTGGTGTGGGGGGGGGGGGTGCTGGTCACACACATATTTTCGTTCATTACTCATCACCCGCATCCACCATACGAAGTTTGGTCGAAATCGGTTCAGAAACGTAAAAGTTTTTTCTGCGGACAGACAGGCACACACATTTTTGCTAAATTATAATAATGATGCCCGATTAGGTTAATTAAATGGCCGGTTAGTTCAACCGAATGCCCGATTAGATTAATCGAATGCCCGGGTACGTTAATTGAATGCCCGGTTAGGTTATTTGTACACCCTTGACGATTGGTTAGGTTAAGTCATGATATTTTCGTTAAAGCCAACGAAAATATATCGACAACCTAACCAATCGTCAAGGGCGTACAGATGACCTAACCTGGCATTCAATGAACCTAACCGGGTATTCAATAATTTTACCATAGGTTTCGTAATGATCTTGATGACGTCATTTAATGTTTTAAAATTAATTATTTAATTTATTAACACCCACGTGCACAACCTCGGGACCTAATCAATATGTGAGTGAAGTTTCATGTTTGTAACTGCTTCCATTTTGGAGTTATGGCTGATGGCTGGAACACACACACACGTCTTTTTATTATTATTATATTATAGATAACCAATAGACTGGTACAAATTTATAACCGAAGACTTCCGAAAATCAACAATTTTGATAAAGAAATGGGGAAAATTGGTTTTGTAGGCACTAGGGGTCCGAAATTTTCATAAAATGGAAAATAATTGCTATTTTCTTACTTACAGCGACAGGCATAATGATATTAGGATACCTAATAGAAATTTTGTATATTTAAAAGTGGGGAAAATAAATAATTTTCTAAAAATGATCTTCAACTATAAA
>JAJOZX010014642.1:0-77479 GCA_023014485.1 Bathynomus jamesi
ACTTTTATTGTACTTGGGGTTAAACTCACCGGTGAAACGCCCTCAGTATAATATGTATGTAAATGTAGAGAGGAGCAGACCAGATCCTTTTGGCCATAGGAGGTGACGTACTAATGTGAATACTGCTGGGAGGGAGGAGTAATGCATTACGTGAGGCTAAGCTTAGTAGAAATTGGTGTGGATTGTCTGTGACTTGCACAAAATTGTTGATTTTTCATTAACTTCAACTTCAAATATAAGCAGCTAGGATTGGTTAAATCTGGATTTTAAAGCCATATTTCGATTTAGCACATAAAAATGCATCATTTGGTCGCTAGTAGTCTTTGAAAATCTCAAGATTTCACTTGCTCCCTAAAATTGACACCCCTAATAATAAAAGGCAAATTACCGTATTGGCCCCAATATAGACGAGTTTTTGTTCAACATCACGACCTCAAAAATGCATCTCGTTTAATATTCGCGAACAATATTGTCAAGTTTTAATGTGTCATACTTACGGTATTTACTTGTTGCCGACTATCGGGTACCAAAGACGCCAGGATTGAACGTGGCTGTTATATGGCGATGATTATCCCCCAGTTTTGTATTTTTGTATAATTTCTAACATTTCATTTGGCAAGTTTTTGTTCACTTTTTCTACAATTATTTTTTAAATAGGCTTAATAAAAATGTTATATGCCGATCATTATCCGCCAACAGTAGTACAGTATAAGATATTTTTTTTAAATTTCAAGCAAAATTTCGGATCACCTGAAGATCAGGGCCCCCAGCCTCAATTACCAAATGATATCTTCGTTAAAACTAACGAAAATGTCACGACTTAACCTAACCAATCATCAAGGCGTACGTTATTATATTTGTACTTTAAAGCAAACAACAAGAATACATGGGGGCCCTGATCTTATATTTGGAGCCGTCTCATATTCAGGCCAATATAGTATTTTCATAAACTGTAATTTCACATAATATGCACTACAAGTACAACCGTTCTATGGCTATTCAGCGGAAAGTAGCAAATAAAATTAACAAGCCTTTCGGTCACATCACGGAATACTCTATCAGAAGTGTATGTTAAAAAACAGATACTTTACATAACCAATTGATCTGTACATACACAATTGAAACATGGATTTTCTCACATTTTATATTCTGAAAAGTACAAACCATCTGTTCATGTCTAATACAGGCAGTATGTATGCCAGTTTACATAATGAACTGTTTTTTTTTTCATTTTGCTGACTTCTGCACAAGTTTCTCACGTAGGTCCTTTGTATAAGTGGCAACTGTAAATTTACAGATGTGACGGGAGTGCGTTAAGCCCAGAAAGTTATTGTATTTTAACCGATCTTTTTCCACTGTAGTTTTTATTGGAGTTTAGCCTGAAAGACCAAACATGTTTCGAAACATAACAGAAACTCTAACAAAGGGTGTCAAACATTTGATCAGCACAATTTCTTCAATGAATAAAAAGAAATGAATGAAACAGTTTAACACAATTTGGCTGCAGTCATCACTTACTTTTAGTTAAAACGTAGCTACTTCAAACGTCGTCATTTGTAAATGGAAGTAACAATTATTAAATAAAAATCGCGATCTTTTTACGCTTTATTAATTTTGGGTTAACAAATGATACTTTTAATGTTTTATAAAATTAATCAGCGGTTATACAAAGTATATTTATGTAATAGACAGTTTACAATAGATGATAAAGAAACTAAACAATACTTCATCACAGAAGTGCTAAAACATTATTCAAACGTAACATAAATATAAAATACTTTAGTTTAGTCGCTCTTCAACTTATTCGTAATGATCTTAAGTTGATATTAATGGAAGAGCAGAAGGGACATTGTCGAACCCCTCCATTTACGCATAGCCAATCAAGAAAAAGCATTTCTGTTTGGGAGTTTTGCAGTGCTCATCGTAGAAGCTGAAACTGAAGCCACCCTTTGGCAGGTAAACAGACGAGCACAATATGAAATTTTTGTTTGATTTCTACGTTTATTTCCCCAAACAATTTTATATAAAAAAATTTACATTAGAAAGGTCACAAATTTCCTTGTGTAATAAATAAAGAATCGTATTAATTTTTCCCAAAAGGTTTCCATGCCTCCTAACACCATATTCGGACTAGAATACCAATCATTGTTAATTTCATATCACATATCTAAATTGTACAAAACTTTGCAATTTGTATTCTTTTTCCTAAATAAAGTTTTGAATTTGTAAAGTAAAGTTTAGTTAGAGTTTCTATAAGTATTTTAGTAAATTTAATTATAGCTTAACCTTATAATGAAGTATTCATGTGAAGCAAAATGCCATTCACTTATAATGAATTTCATGTAATTTCAAATATACTGTTCATGCACATACCCCGAGCTTAAAATTATTCAATCTATCAAGTATTATATTACAATGACGTTTTTTGAAACTCAGACAGTGTTCACTTTATATAAAGTGTCCTTCACAAAATCACTTTATCACTTTGAAAATGATGATCACGTCTTCGTGAGTAGAATACCGAATCTTAGGTATGGATGAAACACATTTTCATAAAGAGCAAATATTTTAAATTACTGAGTACGTTCTTAATTTTGAAGGAAAATAGTTTGTTGGTTTTAAATCGATAAATATTTGCAATAATAATAATAATATAATAATAATAATAATTTAGCGTTAGGTTATGAAACCATTTCTTGTGAAGAGGTGACGTGGTAATCTCTTCCAAGGATACAAGATAAACTAGGTTAAAATTCCATTTAGATACGAGTATAAGCTAGAATGCATTAAAAAAAGCAGTTAGCCACTGTTCCCTATTGAAATACATCAGTATAACCTTTAGTTAATGAATAATATAAAATAAGCATAATAATGTTAAAAATGTCTTAATCAGATAAGTGTCGTAACTTTTCATTACTTTTAAAATTTATTCTAAAATCTACATAACAAAAAACATTCTAAATTGAGTTACATTCGAAAACCTAATATATATTTGTTATTTAATTTCAGTAAAGTCTTGGGTCTCAATAATATATGTATTTTATTTGAGAACATATCCAATTCCTTGTAGCTCATAGATTATCAGATACTCCTTTGCAACTTCTCTGACAACAATGACGAAACGACCGCACATTCCTCCAGGATGCGTAAACTGCACTTTGTTGGTGTAGCCCTAGTCTGTACAGCAAACACTGGAAGCGTCTTCAAATAAGGTTTACCGTAGTGGTCAAAGGTTACGTTATTCGCCAAGTAGATCTGAAAAGAAAGTTAAGTAAAACTGATTTTGAGTATTGAAATTACAAATGGGAAAATAATTAAAAATAATATTTCAGAAAACCCCTTCATTTACATCTAAGTATTAGAACAGTAAGGGAGATAGGGATATTTGCTGGAAAAAACTTATTAACTAGTAACGTTGTTTTGAACGAAATATTCAATCGAAAGTAATCACTATTTAAACATAGAAATGACAATTATTCTTGTTGGTTATTTTATTAAAAAATGAAGTTATATATTGTAACGTTTCTTTCATTCCCAGTAGAGGTTAATGAGTTTGATTAAATGAGTGTCACATTTTATTTCGCTCGGTAACTTATAAATTAAGAATGAAAGATGCACCACCACGTGCAGCTCAACTTACTACTTATTTACTTGAGATACTTGAAGTTTCTTTTTTTAATAATAATCTTTATTCAGAAAGAACACATTACATAAGATATACATTACATCCATACTGGTTTACACAATGTTGGGATTAACGTTTAATTTTTGGAGTTAAATTACAGTATTGTTATCTGAATATGGTGTTGGAAAGCATGACAGATTTTCAGGCAAATTTGAAAAGTAAAGTTTAGTTGGAGTTTGAGGATCGACCTGCGTCGACCCCTCTGAAGCATCTCGCCTCATTTGCGAGATTTAGTGGAGGAGGGAATTGGCTTCCGCTCTCTTCTGCCCTCGTATAGCTGGTCAGGGACTTTACATAAGAACCTGTCGAAATGTTTCTTGAAATTATTTAGGTTGGTTCCTCAGTTCTTTGGGCAGGATTTTGAATAGTTTCTGGTCTCGTATTCTCAAAGTATTTTCCATCTTCGTTTTCATGTCCATCTGTCCCAACGAAGCATACAGAATTTCCCTTTTCTATCACAACCATCGATATTTTCCATTATATTATTGTATACCACTCGCGTTTTCTTTTCAGATAGTAGAGTTTCAGGAATTGTAGTCGAGACCAGAAGTCTTCATCTTTCGTTTCCTCTATCTTAGACTTAAAAGTCTTTTATGGCATCTATATTTGCAATGTCTCGTTTTCTGTATGGGCTTGTGAGTATTGAGCAATGCTCAATTATTGTTAGAACTATATGATATCATGTCCGGAGTAAAACTGTACGTAACACAAATTGTTTTTTTTTTACTAATACTAAACTTAAAACCTGGGCTTTCCCAGTGCTTTCCCATGGGCTTTTGCACATCCGAAAACGGGATTGAAGCTTTTTAGCCATTGCTAATGTACTTAAACTTTTGAACATTAATGCAGTATTTTCATATGACAATATTGTGAAAATATCACAGTAAAGATAGTCCTACCAATAATTCAGGCACTATCTATAAAATTGGTTGTAAACAATGTGATTCCTTTACATTGGACAGACGGAAAGGATTTGAACACGCGTGTAAAGCAGCATCAATATTCTATTAGAACGGGACAGTCGTACATTTTTTGTCCATTTGTCAGAGTTATCTCACTGTATTGATTGAAATAATGCTTCAATTTTGTTTCACTCAATCTACATTGTTAATAGAAATATTCTTGAGTCTGCCATTATTCAACTTATAAATAATTTCAACATTAGCCACGGCCTTTTTTCGCTTCATCCTGTTGTTTTGAATTCGTTCAGAATGGATTTAGACAAGAAGGGCAAGTGCTGGTAGCTTTTGTTTACAAATTTTATTCTCCTCCTACTATTTTTTTTATTTTTTCTTTGTGACCCATATAGAGTATAGTCTCGAACTTATTTATTTCAGTGTTCCTGAGGATGTTATTAGACGAAAGCGTTTGAGCACCATTCTGTGTTTTCTTTTTCGTTCGTGGTTATTTTCATCATATACTGTATATATATATATATTATATATATATATATTATATATATATATACATATATATATATATATATATATATGGTAGCAGTTTTATTATTTTATTATATTAAGTATTTATTCATCAAAGTGACACTCATACCTTTATTCCTGCAGTTCTTTTACTTTCATGAACAATAAGACTGATTTCCCAGATAAGGTGAGGAACTTCCAAGTCCACGAACAACCATGGGTTCGATTCTGCATTTTGTGAGAAAAGTACTGAAATCTTCATCTACTGCGTTTAGAGTAGGATTACTGTGAATGAAAGAGATGAATTATCATAAAAAAAAAAATTTGATTAGGAAACTTCTGTGAACTAAATAAGAAAATACAGGGTGCTTCATAAAAATGTTAATACTTATATGGATTTTTATTTTTTATTTCCAATTCATTTCTAAACATTTATGTTCACTCTTACTATTTACTTTCAGCTTGGAAATTTAGTTAATTTATGTCATTATTCATCGAAATTCCGTCACAACAAAGACCCCCCCCAAATTAACATTGTAAACAATAAGTAATTATAATTTTTTATATACGCTTTACCTTCTTCACTATTTCTTTACTTGGATTTGTTTACCACAATTACCAATGATCTTCTCTCATTAATGTCTCACACTCGTTCCAACTTCAAATTCTTATACGCATTTTACTCTATTTATTCCACTTTGCTTTTTATTATTGCATATTTATACGTCACCTGTTCATGTTCATTTTCTTTGAATAACTTTATTCCGTTATAAAGTGTTCCAAGTCTTTATTATCGGGTGGAAAAATCAGTCGATTCCGCATCATTCTTTCAATTAAAACTAATTTTATTCCTTACAAGTTATTTTTATGTATAAAATTATGAGAGAATGAGACATTTTCTTCTATTATTAATTCATTCAAGTCTTCTCCATCACGTACAAATAATCAGAATTTTTGTCAGGTCTAAAAATCATTTTACTTTACATTCCACAATAGCATCCATAGCGCAGTGGGCAACTCTGTTTCCCTATAATGGATGAAAACATGGGGTAGGGGGTCTAACCCCGATGATGCCGTAATAATAATGTAAGAATTAGAGCAATGGACAGTATTAGAGGCTTGGGCGCTGTGCCATTCCTCTCTCTTCTTATATGAATAATTATAGTAATATATTTCCAGAAAGTCAGTTGTCTGTTTGGGTACTTGTATAAGAAAATTACGCACAGGTTTGTAAACCAAAATATTTCCTCCTCTCATATCTTCATTTAAAAAACATGATAAAAGGATTTTTAATTTATGTCTTTCTTTAAAATTCAATAATGAAAATCCAAACTTTTTTTAGAAAATCAAATAACATTTAAACATTTTGAATTTCTGAGACATACGCCACGAAGAAGTGTTTGTTGGTTTCCTGAGAAGACATTGAAACTGATTCGTCGGAGATAATGAAACAGTGGTTTCCCTCCATATATTTTTATGTCAAAAATCCCATGAGGGCAATTGTGGTCTAGAAAAGAAAAAAATCTGTGAATGCAGTTTTATAATAGTATGCCTTGAATATTCAAAGAAAATATGATGTTGCTATAGATGTAAAGAGGAGGCATTAATAGATTAATTTTCTGGGTTATAATGTGTTACTAGGAGCATTGAACCATTTGTAATCATTTAGATAGTAAGATGTGAATATCCAAAATAAATTGCAGAAGAATTCTGGATAACTATAAAATTGTGGAACTTAATATCGATTAGAGAGACGCTGGTTATTCTATCAAAATTATTAAAATTAATGAAATCTCAATTATTTTATTAATGACATTTCTAATAATCTAAAAATAGTAAATTTATTGTTCAAATAATTTTTGTTTTTATAACTCTCAGTTAAACATTTATTAAAGTTTATAAATTTCATAAAGAAAATGAGTGACAACGTGAGTGACAACAGTGAGTGACAACAGTGGAATCTAAAATAAGTAAGGAATAATATATTTGGTAATATCTAAAAAACAGTGAATCATGATTGTTTCTACTTTTAACTCTTCTCTGTTTCGGAAAGCCCCCAGTGACAGACAGTTTTCTTTCATAAAAACTACAGTGATCAAGGAATAATGTACGAACGAAAGGACTTTAATTGTAAAGAAGAACATCATCGATGGTTTCTGAGAAAGTTTTGTTTATTTTAAATTATCGTGATTTGCAACGAATTTAAACAAATAAAGAAATTATTACTTCACTTCAATAATAAATAATTAATCATTTATGACCTAATTTAGAATTTAAAAAAAAAGAGATAATGTGGGTACACATATTGCCTTGACTTCTCTAAATTAATAGACTTTAAAAGTCGACTTCAGCCATTCCTACAAACCTGTTTCAGTTTCAAGCTCATCAGGAAGAGAAGTATAATCTAAGTCTTCAATTCTTTGTTCCAAAATTTTAGTTCTTGATTTCTCCTTTTCAAAGGAGCTCTTCATAGCTTCAAATTCTGAACGAAGCTCAGAATCAAAGCAATCATATTTCCTGGAACAAATTTACACTGTTTTATATATATATATATATATATATATATATATATATATATATATTATATATATATATATATATATATATATATATATATATACAGGCCCCCTCAGAGGTCCAAAGAGGCCAGGGCCACTTCCAGCTTTTGAGGCCGATAGCTAAACCCAATTATTACTTTCACTGCAAAACACGATATTCAAATCTGAGAGTTTCTAAATTTGAGGTGTATATATATATACACAGACATTTCTATATATAAATATATATATATATATTATATATATATATATATATATATATATTACTTTCAATTCTTTTTAGTTATTTATGTTTAAATAAATTCTAAAGTTTCATTTTATCGTCCGCTGTTTTTCATTAAATGCAATTTTACTGACGACAAAAAAGATCCCTTTTTAATAGTTTAAAAAAAATAATGCAATCACGTGATTGTTTAACCTCATCCACACTGTCTATGGTCATATGACGGACGGGACCTACCCGTACAAATTAATAGAAGACCACTACAGAGGCGCATCCTTCCGACTTGATCATTATGCTATTTCTGTACCTCCTGACTAATTATTATTATTATTATTACCTAAAAAATTCTGATTTCCTAATAAGCAGAAATGACTCAAGAGACTTGCCAAAGGAAAAATCCCCAGCTGATCACTAACGAATATTTTGTCACCAATTGCTGTGAGTTCTCTAAAAAAATAATCCCTCTCAATAACGCCGATCATCTGTTTATGAGTAGTTTCTACACAGAGTCGCTTTACACAAATATAGCCATAGAGGAACTCATCCGAGTTCTGTATTGTAGTAATGCCAAGTTAAGAATATTAATTAATGTTTAATATAAATTTACTAAAAATTGTGATGATTACGATAAAGCATGTTTGTTAGTTTTAAATTGTTTAAAATGGGTACAGTTTGGCAGTACTGAAGGGAGCCCAAAGGAGCGGACTGTATACCCATAATACTCAGTCTTGAGGCAACGCGTTACGCGATAGGCTGACTAAATGTAACGTAAAATTAATTTAGTGAGTGTTCCTCTCCGACCTAAATTATTATATAGAAATGTCATACTCGCATACCCCTAATTAACTAAACCATTTTCGAATTATAAAACGTAATAAGTGTTAATAAAGAGTATCAATACCTCCCCCTCCCACCTTCGTTTTGTAACGGTTTCAGTCTAGGCGCGCTACCATGATATATATACGATACGGCAAAAAGAGTGTAGAGAAACAAAGTGATAAATGAAAGAAATAGCCGATCGAGAATAAATAGAGATATAGTAAAGTAGAAAGAAGAGTAAATAATGAAGATAATAAATAATAAAACCTATTCACTACAGTATCAACTACTTCTACTATTACACAAGCAACATTGCAATTTTAGGTAATGAAAGGAAAGGTTTCCCAAACTATTAACATTTACAGCCATAGACACCTTTTTCTTCTTCGAGCAGAACCTATATCAGCAAACCAGTTCCCTAACCAAGGGATTACCGAAGAGAGTTACCCTGGTCTACATCTTCCTATGTCACCATGACCGTACCGTGCAACGCCACTGCTCTTCAGAATTCAAATCACATTTTTATAAAAGATATGTCAAAATACGTACACTATTTTAACTTCCCATGCTATGAAAACCTAAACCAAAAACATAACATACAATCAGACTTCCTTCGTCAACTACCCACCTTTAAACCCAAGTCAATTTCCACCTCATTTTTCACAAATCACCACAGTTTGAAAACTTGCTTTATTCATGAAGGACAACCTAATACCAACATCTTCTCATCTGTTGTATATTCTTTCAACTCTACTCTCTGTAATTCAAATTCAAGGCAGACGAACATAGAAGCATCTTCAGTCGCACCTCCTAACCCCTTAATAGACCATCAATATCTGCCATACGCGAGCATTACCATTTAAGGAGGAGAGTATAGACACCAATCGACCACGAAAGAACTCCAAGGAGTACATTAGGCAGGAGAAAGGGATTGCTGGAACTCCCGTTTCTCCTCTCACTGTCCTCCTTAGCTGATATTTGTTCCTGTGAGCAGTCCAGAATGCTCTCAAACACACACTTCTCTCTTTATCCTTCTACTACACATTCTTTTCAAATAAATTTATATAAAAAAGGGCATCATGAACCTCGAAGACCTTGATTTCAGATATCTCTTTCATATAAAGGGGTCCACTTTTGCGGGCGCGCGCCCTTTGTCTCTTCTTTTTACATAAAAAAATCACTCACTAAATCCCTCCCACTTCAAAACAATAAACATATTTCATAATTCAACGCACATTCTCTACATTCTGCAGAATAAACCTTGTTTAATTGATATTTCTCATCAGCTTTCACTTCATAAATAAAAATATTTAAACTCAGCGATACCTTTCACATCTATCTTTGCTATTCAGCTTAATTCTTATTACTGTAACGCACGTAAGTGTTATAGTTTAACGTAGCCCATTTTTACTTTGAACAATAAGAACCTCAACTTGTCAAATTTGTTATTTGATTTCTCTTTTAGTTTCATTTCCATTTATTTTTTATTTCATTTGTATCTATTTTAACTGTGATCTGTATGGTTTTATTTCATTTGTATTTATTTCAGTTCCACTGATCATAGAACAATATTCCAAACGTTTTGAACCAATTAAAATATGCTTAAAACGCGGATTCTCCTTTTTCTTACACACACACACACACACACACACACACACACACACACACACATATATATATATATATATATATGGGATGAATTTCACAATTAAACACGTGAAATGAATGAATCATGCATACTCACAAGGAAAAAATATTTCAAGTCCTTTCGTGTTATCAAATTATGTTTCATAAACTAGTATACATATTCAGGACGTCAAAGTGAACAAAAAAGTTCCTATGAACATAAATCAGCAATCGTCTCGTTTCCGAGATACATTGCTTTTTTACCGAGGACGATCCAATTAAAAGGAGTCATTAAAGTTTTTCAAGTCGTAGTTATGAGAAGTATTCTTGAAGAACTGCTGATAGCCATTTCGTGTTCTTTAAAAGAATACTGCTCCATAACGCTCTGTAACATTACAAGAGATTGACACATGAAATGAAGGAAATAATTTTGGTTTCTAAAATGACAACTAACAAATACTATCAAAACAAAAGAAAATAGTTATCTAAACAACCAGACAACTACGACTTTGATAAACTTTAATTTATATTTGTATTATATGGGTCTCGTTAGCTCAGTTTACTGCGTATCATTGCTTGGGTTAAAGGTAACCCTCGGGGCACACTCGCCCTCACATCGTGGAGAAATGTTCTTCGAGGCTTTTGCCTTTAATTTTTATTTGTATCATATCTAGCTTTGACTTTGTTTGTATTATTATTATATCTATAAAAAGGACTTAAGATTTAATATGTACTCTATTTTCAACTACAAGTTCGTTTGCGTAATCTAAACTAGTTAATATTCTTTATTCATTAATTTATATACAGTATTATTTAATCATAACAAATCACGAGTTATATATAACCTAATCATAACTTGTTCATTTTTCGTTTTGTATTTACTTATTTCTTTCCTCGTCTATAACTGTTAATTGTTTGTACTGCATCGTGTCATATCTATTATAATAATGACTTTTTAAGATTAAATATATACTCTAATTTTTAAATTAATTTTGATTTCCAACTATTAGTTCTTTTTGTATTCTAAATTAATTAATTAATATTTCTTATTCATGATTTATATATTTTAATAATGATAATTACTATAAAGTGATAGGTTTTACCTTTTATAATTCAGTGAAGCCTAAAGCTTAATGGCCATTTTAAATGACATTAATGATCCAGTTGACGGTTTCAATCATTGTATTACTGTACAGTAAAACTTGTAATATTTAATATTTATTTCAGAAATAAAGAATTTTTATAGATTTTGATTTTGATGATGGATCAAAGACAATCCTTTAAAAGACGAAAAATTTGTAATGATTTCGTATATAATTTGTTTTTAAAAGAATTGGCAAGAAATATCTGCAAGAAGGAAACACAAACTGAAAATAATTTTACCTGAAGGAGCATTTGTTGACGACAGTGAAGCTGATGATTTGAAAGCACCAATTTCGTTCGCTGTTCAGACATAAAATAAATTAATGTTAATTAATTATAAGAGGTTTCACACATGAATACTAAGATTCAATAAGTGTGATCCGGATCCAAGGGTGAATTGGTGAACTTATTTCCCGGGAAATTAATCATAATCCCGATGTAATTTTCAAATCTAAAATTTATCAATCAGAATATTAATAATTTTCGTACAGTTATTTTGTAATGTTGAATTACGGTAGATGCTCCTGTAGCATATATATATATATATATATATATATATATATATATATGCTTAACATGTAATTGTTATCAAATTACGAACATTGGTGAGATGGCAGTGTGGATCATTTGTATTTCTTGAAAAATTATTTAAAAAATCATGAATGATAATATTGTAAGGTCAACAAAGTCTCTTTAATTTTGCACAAAACACTTGTTTATTCACTTTCTTTAGAATCTTTACCACTTGAGTGTACTGCTATTTTTTACCTTATATTAGAAAGTTTTATATGAAGGAATATTTTTCAAGGGTATTATTGTTTTGAAGGAAGAAATTTATGTTCTATATTATTTTTTGCAAATATCCCATGTTCTCAAACTGTTTATAGGCCTATTCTACTAAATAACAATTTTGTTTAAATGCTTTTAAATATTCCTGGGATATTTCAGGTTTATATTAAATCCTGGGATTGCATAAGTTTGAATCCCGCTGAACCGGGATTGAGAAAAACCGGGAAATTGATGAACCCTAATGAATACCTTCTACTACCATCATTTTTAAAAATAACCACATTTCAAATAATTTCAAGTGAAATCAATTATTATCGTCACTGTAAATTAGGTTATGATGACTTTACACGTTATAAGGTAAACTTACCCATTTCAATCACTCTTGAACTTAAAGAACAAATAAGACTTTCTATCTTCGGTTCGTATCTTTGGTTTTTGGAGTTTTTGTTTTCAAATGCGTTCATCAGCCAATCTACTTTGGAATCCACATCGCTCATCTTTGTAGACACAATTTCCAGCAACGATTTTGAATTAACTGAAATGCATTATGGGTAACAAAATAAATATTTTGTAGATTAGTCAAAAAATTAGCTTCTTATTTACGTTACTTTTACTTTGTACACAAAACAACTCTGGATCCCAAACGCGTTTCAGTAAATTTGAAAATATATAATTCAGAGTAGAGGCGAGTTTTAAATATAAATTAGTGTAATTGAATGTAATTAATTTTACCTTTTTAAAATAAAAATTCTTACGTGAAAACTTATTGATAATAAATAGTCTCAGTAGTGTATACAATTACCTGTCGTTGAATTTCCATTGCTTTCAGCGACCGTGTTTACAAACAGCACAAACACAACAACAAAAATCATATGAAATGAAAGTGAAAGATCGTAATTTGGCATTTTAAAGTCTTAAATAACGATGATTAAAAGTTTATTAACTATAATTTGGCGGAACACTTTACGATTAAGAACCCAAATATTAATCACAAATATGAAAAACTGTCCAATCTTTTCTTCTTTGAAGTGAACCAAATCAAAGTATACACTTACGAGTAACGAGAGCCTCTGTCTCTCTTTTTATCGTCTTTATATTCTCCCTCAAAACCCATCCCCTACTTCCGTCCTCTAATATTCCCCTGATGTATATGAGAGCAGTTGAACCGATAATCAGTTTAGAGGAAAGTCAAGGACAAAACATTTGTCCTTCACCAAAAATTGTGAAGATAAACATTTCAAATTACTTATTTTCCTTTGATTCATTTAAACATTTAAAATGACGAAAAGATTTCATGTTTCAACTCTGCACGAACAATATTGTAAATGTATGGGTGTGATTTGTTTTAAAGTGAGGAAACAGCTGTTGAGAGTAAATTTTCAACATATTCATGACTAAACCTTCTGGAAACATCAATTCATAGAGTTTCGGCAAATAGTTCGCCAAGAAACATACAGTTCCTAAAGAGCATAAACCTAACAACTGCAAGTTGTCCGTCTTTATTTGGGTATTTCAATCGTTTTGACACAAATGAAATAAAATTTAAAAAAAACTAATTTTTTATTAATTTTTTATGCTTTTAAAAGGTTTATATTTCTAGGCGAACTTTTTTCCGGAAATGTACATATTTAATTTACAATAAAAACTATTTTCAGCCTCATTTACTGTATTTGAGTGCAACATTTATATAATTACGGGATTCTAAATCAGTAAAGAAATTTGAATTTTTCCGCAATCCTACTAATAATAACTCTTATGTGCATTTGTATTCTCACCATCATCCCTGGATAAAATCTTCTATTTTCTCTTCTATGTTTCTTAGAGAATTGAGAGTTGTCAGTCCTGAATTTTTAGATTCATGAATATTGGTACTAAATTATGTTATCCTATTTCATTTTTAGATAAGAAAGAGTTTGATTAAATAATAATTTTATATAGGAATGATAATGATAGAAGACAAATGGCTTTTTCATATACTTCAGTGGTAAGAAATAAAATAAAATAGAGTTTCGGGTACAATTTATTTTCATATATTTCTATGTTCTTCTTATCTTCCACTCTTAAAATTCGTCTGAAAATTCTCATTGAAAATTCTCATTGTAGAGAGTAATAAGAGCAAATTCGATTTCAAATTCACATTGTAAATTTAGTATGGAAAGAGTGAGTATAAAATTTAATTGAAATTCTGATTAACTTAATTTCATGTAGGTTTCTCGTTTTCAGGGATTTTCACTATCCCCTTTTCGGGACAAAATCGGCCATCGTCCCGGATCCAGGGATATCGCTCTTTATAAAAATAATGATAATAAAGTCTTAAAGTGTTTAAGCATTAGCTAAATCTAGATTAGTTTAGTTATATTAAATATAAATATTTTAACGCAATAATGATAAATATAATAAAGGATAGAGACTTGGCCGAGTTTCAAACACTGCAGAAACATAAATACGGTATGTAGCCTGGGCGGCTATGCCTACAATGCTCATTTGTAGCATTGCATTTCAACAAAAATAGATTATATTATAGTGTAATTTATACGAACACAACGCCTTTTATATACTTCTAACTAATTTGTAGTAAAAAAAATATAAAGCAAAAAGGTGTGCCACTGAATTGAAATAATAACCGAAATTAAAATCTACTAAAATACAACATGTTCGATTGAAGGAATGGCTTTCAGTCTGAGTCAATCATCAAAAATACCAGTTATATTACACATGCACAACATCATACAGGGCATATTATAGGCACTATTCGAGTTGTACAACGCAACGTGATTCGTGCTATTATAAATTTGTCATCATAGTCTTTATATTTGTATTTTGTAGATACAGTAGTAAATTAATGTAAAACTATTTGAAATAAGATTTTAGAATAGTTTGAAAACCGCGGAAATCCCGGGATTTGCTGCGTTTGTCCCACGGTTTAAGTTATCATTTTCCGCCGGGATCCCGGTTGAGAAACCCTAATTCCATGGACGGGAAGGAGGAACCAACGTGAAAGCTCACAAAAATGCCGCTCATAGAGGAAGAAGAGAACCAAAATCAAGGTCGAGGGTTTTCGAGATGCCTGGACACTCTGCGTTTGAAAGATTGGGGTCATAACAGCAGGGGGAGGGGAAAATGGATGAGGAACATTGTTCCAGATTTCACCGGTTGAGTAGATGAAAGACTGAGCATATCGATTAACTCTTGCATTAGAGAGTTGGACAAAAAAGGAATGAGAATGTGTCGAATGTCTGGTATTGCGCCTTTCCTTAAATAGGAGGCACGCAGTTTGAGAGATCAGAAGAGCAGTGTCCGTTATAATAGAGTGAGGAAACATTGCGGCGAAGAGAGGAGAGTGAAAACATTCATTAAGAGGCGGGAATGATGGGACGAAAAACCTTGATTCCATCCGATCAAGTAGAGTTGTGTCGTTTCAACGGGTGAGTTGTTTCCATTTAAGGGTAAAACAATAGGCCAATGTCTGTAAGAAATTTAATTTATTATTGAAATAAATAAATATTATATAAAATAAATTAATAAAATGATAGATATAAATATTTTGAGAAGTAGGCCTATTTTCATTTTAGTACACAATTTACTGCGTTTAGATCTATAGGTTTTTTTCAAATATTTGCGTGCTTGACGAATTTGTCATGCATAAACACGTAAACAGTTTTTTGTCAATATTTTGTTTTCTCCAAACATTCCTTACTGCTCTGATATTTTTAATTCTAAATACAGCGATTTTTTTAAGAGAGGAAGAACGCACGGAACATTTAAAAGGTTGAATGGATATTAATAACAATAATAATAATAATAATAATCATAATAATAATTCAGAAAGAACACATTACATAAGATATACATCACATCCATATTCTCACAATGTTGCCATTAACGTTTAACTTTGTATTTTTTAGTGACAAGTAGTTTAATTACAGTATTCTTATGTGAATATGCCGTTGGCAGGCATAACAGCTTTTCAGGCAAAAATCTTTGAGATTCATTTCTATTTTTAAAAAGGGAACTAAGAAATGTATATAGAGTTTGTGGAAAAGAAAATAGAGTTGCATTTAGTTAATTCTGTCATTGCAAAGGAAAATTGAAATAAACTTCGAAATAATGGAAAAGAAAGTGTTAAACAATACGATATGATAATAGAAATAATAATAGGAATAATAGAAAAGAAAAATAGTAAACAATAGGGTAGACAGAACATGTTGAAATACCAATAATAATTAATTTCTATTATTACAAATTAGAATTTATGATGCAATCTTAAAGTTACAAAAATACAGATAAATGAAGCACATCATAACTATGGTGTAATATAATGGAAACTTTTAACATATCATTTATATAGCTTGTGATTGCACCCAATTTAAGATTGTGAATTTTGCATATACAGTATAATAGGTGATTTTCGGTGACAGGACAATTGCGTCCTGGTCAAGTGCGTCCCGGGCAAATGTGTCCCGGTCATTGGCATCCATGGACAATTGCGTCCGGTTTTATTTCGTCCCGGACAATTGCGTCCGTTTTTATTTCGTCCCTGGACAATTGCGTCCGGTTTTATTTCGTCCCGGACAATTGCGCACTTCCCCAACTACAATATGAAGTTTATTTATTAGAGAAGTGAATAGAAAGTTCATTGTGACTTCACCTATGCAATTGTCCAGGGACGCCAATGACGAGGGACGAGTATGTTTGTTATTGTAATTTTGTATGGGCTATAATGCCCGGTTAGATTAATTGAATGTCCAGTTAGGTCAACTGTATGCCCTTGACGATTGGTTAGGTTAAGTTGTGATATTTTCGTTAAAACTAACGAAACTAACTTTATCTTAAGTGGACGTAACCTATAAAATTTGACAATGATGTTGCTGATGATGGATAAAGTTTTTGAGAACAGTTTCGAACAGAACTTATGAACATATAACAAGTTTAATATGTTAAAATGAAAAGTATATTTGAAATTCCGACACTAACTTTCTATTCATTTCTCTAATAAATAAACTTCATATACTAGTTAAAGAAGTGCGCAATTGTCCGGGACGCAATTGTCCGGGACGCAATTGTCCGGGACGCAATTGTCCAAAGACGCCAATGACTGGGACGCATTTTTCCGGGACGCACTTGACCAGGACGCAATTGTCCTAGATCCGTGATTTTCAGTGTTTAGTAATATTACAAGTTGCAATATATATATATATATATATATATATATATATATATATATATATATATATATATATATATATATATATATATATGCATATGCATATACACACACATACATAAAAAAGGAGTTAATAAGTGCTTCTTTAGTGAGTTGCGAAACGAAATTAATGATGGTGCTTGTTCGATATTTATATCCAAATATCTGCCCCTTTGTAGGAGAGCATTTCTTGCAATTTGCATGGAATAGTTTGGTTTATGTATGAAATCAGTAGGAAGCTTTGTATTATGATTATGGTTGGTTTAATCGGGGTAATCGTTCTGTGAATGGGCGAAGTATAGTATCTATTACTTGCAATTTCTGTACCTACTGATATAGACAGGAACTTTAAGCAAGTCATTTAGTTTTAGAATATTTAAATTTGTGAACATTGGAGAGGTATGAGAGTGCCTGTTGATATTGTTTGAGAGAGTTCGTAAGCATTTTTTATGGATTACTATTAGCGGATATCGTATATAATTCGTTGTACTACAACATGCTGTAATTCCATACTGTAAGTGTGGATGAATAAATGAGTAATACAGTGTGAAGAGGGCATTTTGGGGAATTGTTTTATTTGAGTTTTTATATTATGTAGAAAAATTCAGATATTTTTCATTTGATATGTTGTGTGTGGCTTTTGAAATTTAATTTTTCATCGAACTCGGTGCCAAGAACTTTAACTTAATTTACTTTAGCAAGAGAAGTATTTCCAGTTCCACTTATTAATGGAGTGTGCACGATTACAGTTTTTTAGCTGGGATCACATACAATGATTTTGTCAAGTTTAGTAAAAGCTTATTTGCAAACATCCATTCATAGACATGATCTAATTGCCTGTTCACTTCGTTCATTTGATAGCTGATATCGTGGTGTGTAGAAGTGAGTGTTTTATCGTTTCCATACTGAATACAGTTTTATGTTGCTGAGCGATTAAAATCATTTATATGAATTAAGAAAATTAAGTGCCCAAGGATATATTGTTGTGGAACCCCACTTTTCAATAGAGCATATTCTGATAAAATGTCATTTACTTTAACATACTGGTGACAATTAAAGATATGACTTATACCAACTTAGCATATTTTCGTTTATACCATATGTGCTTAATTTATCTAGTAAGATATCATGTGAGAGCGGATGAAAGGCTTTTGACAGGTCAAGGAAAAATAGGATTGTGTGTTTTTATAGTTTAGGTTTTTATAGATATTTTCTCATAACATGTTGATAGCGTTTTTTGTGGTGTGTGGCCTTCTCTAAACCCAAATTGTGTTTTTGCTAAAACATTTTATTCAGCTAAGAATTTGATTAGTCTCTTATATACAATTCGTTCAAATACTTTACTTAAAATAGGCAAAGCAAGTTTTAATTCATTAAAATAAAAATGTTAATACGTTCCATTTGTAACAATTCTACTTTTTAACTTTTTGCTTGTCATTTGTATTTCCAAAACTCAAAGTTTGTGTTAATTAACTTTTTTTCTCAGATATACTTGGCGAATAAAAGAACCTTTGATTACTATGGCAGAACTGATGTGAAATCACTTCCATTGTTTGCGACACAGGTTGGTAATTCTGCCTCCCTGACGATGTCATTCACGTACTCCGGAGGAATGTGCAGTCGCTACGTGATTGTTGTCAGATAAATCAAGCAAGAGTTTTTGTTATTTTTTGAGCTAAAAGGAAATGGATATGTTTTTCAATAAAAACACCACATTCAGACCATCTATAATAGAGTTTAGTATTGAATTTTACTTTTTTAACATTTAGTAGAGGTTACATTTATCTACTCAAAAGGTGAACATTGAAGAGTTTCCTGTTTCTTATATATAACAGACCCTCATATACAGGGTAGTTACGAAGTGCTTGTGCAACAATACACTTTAATAACTTTTGGTGTACACATGATAAATGTCACATAAATGTCTCAATTATGCTTTCATATGCCGTTTACCATTTGTTTCTATGATATGTACATTAAAAGTTATTGAAGCTTAAATTTGCACAAGGACTTTGAAATCACTCTGTTGATTTTATATTTCACCGAGATAATATAAATTTAGCCTGTGACAATATAAATTTAAAATAACTCGAGTGAACTTTTCACGGATTTCAGCCTTTGTATTCATTTTCCTTGTAAGGCCGTTCCGTGTGCTAGGATGACGCATATAAACAAAAAAAAAAGAGCCTATTGAAGTTAGAATGTATTTCGTACATCTAGATCTATTAAATGATAAATTCAAATCCAGGAGGATAATAACAGTCAAACAGTTTTTGAATTTAGAATCAAGCCCACCAACTACTAAAAGTTATTGTATCATAAGTCAAGTAACTGGATGTTTGGAGTATGAACCGCCATCTCATAATTATACTGACAATGAATGTTCCAGACAAAGTACAGATGTAACATCCGCCAATCGTATTGAAAGCATTTATGATGAATGGCTGATGACTTCTATGGGTCATTTTTTCTGAAGCTAAAAAAACAATTGTAACAACGATAAAAGACAGGCTAAATAGAAATATTATGACCATATATGTAGGCAGTCGTCCCCTTTATTCCAAAGGCAATGATCCTCGGTCAAATTTAAATACCTATCCAGACATGCACAGTCGATTTGTCCACCGAAGGTGACACCTAAAACCGAAATGCTTATTTTTGATTCTTCATAAATCATTGGATACCTTCTCGATACTTTCTTTAATCATCTACATTTTGGTCTTGATTGCATAAAAAGACGATGAATGAGTTCGAGAATTCCGTGATTACATTATTACGTTCGTTTGAACAATTCTAAACATGTTTATTTCACCATTTTTAATATTTTATTCTTTACTCTATTTAAAATCGTTTGCGAATTGTCTAAATTTAACACTAAAAAAATCATTAATTTTATATAATAATTTAGCTCCGTTTGTTAACATTGAATTAATACAACATTTTAGCAACGTTGATTCCTTTTATGTGTTTCCAGTTAGAAGTTTGAAATAACTTGTATGTAAAAATAAATGAAGTCGTCAAATATGAACTTCTTTCCAATATTTTTGAAATGTTACTGAAATTAATGTAAAAATCTTCCTTTATAGTTTAAGTGTTTGAAATACCTTCCAAATATCGACATTTTTTACTTTTTGGAGGAATGGCAAATAATGTAATATTTACTTATTTAATTTTTCGATTTTATTGGAGGAAGTCTGCGAGTTGAAAGTCTGACGACGCTTTCCTTCACTTGATGCGATCCTTCACAAAATGTTTGTATTTTCGCCTAGGAAATATAGTTTATTCCTACAATAAAACTTCGCCATGAAATGTTTTTTTCTGTTGCAATACCTACAAACTTCACTCCAAAATGTATTAATACCTCAGTTCATTATTAATGAGGTCAACGTCATTTTATTAAATTTCTTTTGAAACTCAATGAATTAAAAATATCGCTCATAAGAGTACTTACGTTAATGTATCTATCACAAACCGATGTATTTATTAATTTTATTTATTATAAATAATATTTGCCTTAAAATGGCCATATTCTATGAATTGAGTTTACAGTTGCCCAAGGAGCTTCCTTTCATTCATTTATTTATTATTTACAGTTTCTCTTTGAAATACTTCTGAATACTAATAAGATACCACCGAATACTAATAAGAGATATTCCGTGAAAAATCATCTTTGTGGTTATGACTAACGCCACAGATGTTTTTTACAATTAACCAAATAAAAACAGTCCTCCAAACACGATCAATTAAGAACAGAAACTGTGTAAGACAGAGTAGGAAAGGAATACAGAGAATATGCTTGAAACTACTTTAGGTTACATTTATCGGATCAAGTAAAGATAAGCACCCCCCCAACCTTTTTTAGTTAGCTTTATAAGGCTAACTAACGAAAATATCACGACCTAACCTAACCAATCGTCAAGGGCGTACAGTTGACCTAACGATTGGTTAGGTTAAGTCGTGATATTTTCGTTAGTTAGCCTTATAAAGCTAACTAAAAAAGGTTGGGGGTGCTTATCTTTGCTTGATCCCATTTATCTTACAAGTAATATTAAAAATTATAATAAAAAAACCAGTAACTGAACTTTAGAATAGAATTAGTATAATGACGACAGTTTTTAGAACTAACCTGTTCTAACGACAGGTTAGAACCATTTAACTATATTTTACATTATACTTTTCCATGCAATCAAACAAATGAGGTAACATACAAACTAGACGTTATTTCATTTAACCAAGGCTGAGAATAAGTACAGTGGCCATACAGTCCTTTTGTAGTGAAACTACAGCATATACAGTATGGACTGTATGTTGCTCTTTTTTTCATGCAAAGAGGCTTTGTGGCCACCCTGTACTACTGCTACTACTGCAACTGCTACAAATAATAATAATAATAATATAATAATAATAATAATAATAATATATAAATCTGTGAAAACAGTGTTTAAATATATGATACACTTCCTGAAAGTTCTTTGAAATATTAACTATTCAGTTTTTAAAAATGAAATTCGAAGAAACGTCTGTATTTACGAAGGTTATTGGTTAGCCACAAGTTTTTTAGTGAAAATTTATAATGTAATTTCTGTCGATGAAACGTCAGTGGTTCTTTATATCTTGGTTGTGTAACAGTAATCCATTGATATACCAATACAGGTCATATGAAGTTTAGAATCTATTGATCCATTCAGTAATAAAATTGAGTAATAAAATTTCTTTATTTAAAAATATTTACTTTCCTATTATGAAATAAAGCCAACATTTTATTTTAATTAAAAAATTTACCTTCCAAATGATAAAGTTCAGTTGGATGTTACTTTAAAACTTTATAAATATGTGCAGTGTTTTACTTTGGTCAATGTGTACACAAACTCAAAAGATTAACAAATCTTAAATATGTACAGAAGCGACAAAGAGTTTTATTGAATTTAAAATATTGCATAAACGATTTAAAATCGAAGTGATGCTGCATGCAACAGTGGAGAGCTAAATGATATTGGGGGTTTAAATATTATGGACCGCGATTAAAACTAAACTGTATTTACAACAATCTGTCTAAAGATAAATCTGCAATAAGTCATTGCTAGGTGAAATCACTATTAACTTAACCAATCAGCATGTAGTTTTACGGTTGAAATATACACGAAATATTTTGTGTGAAAAAGTACAGATCGGCTGTCGTTATCTAGCCCAGGCAAATAACATCAAAAGTGTTACTGGCAACCCATTCAATCTCAGCACGGAAAACACTGTAACATAAGTTTATGATAAAAGACAAATTACCGTATTGGCTTCAATATAAGACGAAGTTTTTGTTCAACATCATGACCTTAAAATAGGCATCTCGTTTAATATTCACGAACAATATTAGTCAAATTTTACTGTGTCATGCTTACGGTATTTACTTGTTGCCGACAATCAGGTGACCAAAGACACTCGGATTGAACGTGGCTGTTACATGATGATGATTATCCCCCAATTTTGTATTTTTGTATCATTTCTAACATTTCGTTTCGTAAGTTTTTGTTTACTTTTTCGACAAATTATTTTTTAAATAGGCTTAATAAAAATGTTATATGCCGATCATTATTCGCGAACAGTAGTACAGTAAAATTAACAAGCTTTTCGGTCACATCACGGAATATTCTGTAACAGAAGGGTATGTTAAAAAACAGATACTTTACATAACCAATTGATCTGTACATACACAACTGAAACATGGATTTTCTCACATTTTATATTCTGAAAAGTACAAACCACCTGTTCTTATCTAATACAGGCAGTATGTATGCCAGTTTACATAATGAACTGTTTGTTTTTTTCATTTTGCTGACTTCCGCACAAGTTTCTCACGTAGGTCCGGTTTGTATAAGTGGCAACTGTAAATTTACACATGTGACGGGAGTGCGTTAAGCCCAGAAAGTTATTGTATTTGAACCGATCTTTTTACACTAGTTGTTATTGGAGTTTCTCCTGCAAGACCAAGTATGTTTCGAAACATAACAGAAAGTCTAACAAAGGTTGTCAAACATTTGATCAGCACAATTTTTTCAGTGAAATGAAAAGAAATGAATGAAACAGTTTAACACAATTTGGCTGCAGTCATCACTTACTTTTAGTTAAAACGTAGCTACTTCAAATGTCGTCATTTGTAAATGGAAGTAACAATTATTAAATAAAAATCTCGATCTTTTTACGCTTTATTAATTTTGGGTTAACAAATGATACTTTTAATGTTTTAGAAAATTAATCAACGGTTATACAAAGTATATTTACGTAATAGACAGTTACAATAGATGATAAAGAAACTAAACAATACTTCATCACAGAAGTGCTAAAACATTATTCAAACGTAACATAAATATATAAAATACTTTAGTTTAGTCGGTCTTCAACTTATTCGTAATGATCTTAAGTTGATATTAATGAAAGAGCAGAAGGGACATTGTCGAACCCGCCTCCATTTACGCATAGCCAATCAAGAAAAAGCATTTGTGTTTGGAGAGTTTTGCAGTGCTCATCGTAGAAGCTCAAACTGAAGCCACCCTTTGGCAGGTAAACAGACGAGCACAATATGAAATTTTTGTTTGATTTTTACGTTTATTCCCCAAACAATTTTATATAAATTAAAATTTACATTAGAAAGGTCACAAATTTCCTTGTGTAATAAATAAACAGAATCGTACTAATTTTTCCCAAAAGGTTTCGATGCCTTCTAACACCATATTCGGACTAGAATACCAATCATTGTTAATTTCATTTCACATACCGTATCTAAATTGAATTTTGAATTTTTTTTATTTGAATTTAATAACCTTTATTAATAATAAAATAAATACATTTGTTTCAATTTACAATGACATGAATAATTGTGAAGTTCGACTATTTATTTTATTTAATTTGGCCCTTAAGCTTTAGGCTTTACTGGGCTCTTATTAAAAATAAACAGCTAGTTCTTATTAATAATAAGTAAGTAAATAGTATTATTAATAGTTAAAACATGTATTAATCTTAAATTATCACTACTGACATGACAAATACAAGGTCACCATTGAAAGTACTATACCAATACCATACAAAGAAACAAATATTATACTTGAGAGATAAGAACTGAACAATCCTAAGAAATGTGTTTTTAATACTAGATTACACACGAGAAATTAATAATAAGTAAACAATAGTGATGGACATTAATCCTAGATTTTTGATAGTATACCATTATTAATCAGGATTTCAACTTGGTTTTAAACAAATTGTACAGAAATTTTGCAATTTGTGTTCTTTTTCCTAAATAAAGTTTTGAATTTGTAAAGTAAAGTTTATTAGAGTTTCTATAAGTATTTTAGTAAATTTAATTAGAGCTTAACCTTATAATGAAGTATTCATGTGAAGCAAAATGCCATTCACTTATAATGAATTTCATGTAAATTTCAAATATACTGTACGCATGCCACATACAGACCCACGATTTTTGAAAGGGTTATTCAATCTATCAAGAATAATATTACAATGACGTTTTTTGAAACTCAGACAGTGTTCACTTTATATAAAGTGTCCTTCACAAAATCACTTTATCACTTTGAAAATGATGATAACGTCTTCGTGAGTAGAATACCGAATCTTAGATTATGGGATGAAACACATTTTCATAAAGAGCAAACATTTTAAATTACTGAAGTACGTTCTTAATTTTGGAGGAAAATAGTTTGTTGGTTTTAAATCGATAAATATTTGCAATAATAATAATAATATTAATAATAATAATAATAATAATAATTTAGCGTTAGGTTATGAAACCATCTCTTAAGAAGAGGTGACGTGGTAGTCTCTTCCAAGGATACAAGATAAACTAGGTTAAAATTCCATTGAGATACGAGTATAAGCCAGAATGCATTAAAAAAAGCAGTTAGCCACTGTTCCCTATTGAAATATAGCAGTATAACATTTAGGAAATGAATAATATAAAATAAGCATAATAATGTGACTAAATGTCTTAATCAGCCAAGCGTCGTAACTTTTCATTACTTTTAAAATTTATTCTAAAATCTACATAAAAAAAAACATTCTAAATTGAGTTACATTCGAAAACCTAATATATGTTTGTTATTTAATTTCAGTAAAGTCGTGGGTCTCAATAATATATGTATTTTATTTGAGAACATATCCAATTCCTTGTAGCTCATAGATTACCAGATACTCCTTTGCAACTTCTCTGACAACAATGACGAAACGACCGCACATTCCTCCAGGATGCGTAAGCTGCACTTTGCTGGTGGAAGCCGCTGAAGGGTGTACAGCAAACACTGGAAGCGTCTTCAAATAAGGTTTACCGTAGTGGTCAAAGGTTACGTTATTCGCCAAGTAGATCTGAAAAGAAAGTTAAGTAAAACTGATTTTGAGTATTGAAATTACAAATGGGAAAATAATTAAAAATAATATTTCAGAAAACCCCTTCATTTACATCTAAGTATTAAAACAGTAAGGGAGATAGGGATATTTGCCGTTGAAAAAAACTAATTAACTAGTAACGTTGTTTTGAACGAAATATTCAATCGAAAGTAATCACTTTTTAAACATTGAAATGACAATTATTCTTGTTGGTTATTTTATTAAAAAAATGAAGTTATATATTGTAACGTTTCTTTCAGTTCCAGTGGAGGTTAATGAGTTTGATTAAATGAGTGTCACATTTTATTGTCGCTCGGTAACTTATAAATTAAGAATGAAAGATGCACCACCACGTGCAGCTCAACTTACTACTTATTTACTTGAGATACTTGAAGTTCCTTTTTTTTAATAATAATCTTTATTCAGAAAGAACACATTACATAAGATATACATTACATCCATACTGGTTTACACAATGTTGGGATTAACGTTTAATTTTTGGAGTTAAATTACAGTATTGTTATCTGAATATGGTGTTAGAAAGCATGACAGATTTTCAGGCAAATTTGAAAAGTAAAGTTTAGTTGGAGTTTGAGGATCGACCTGCGTCGACCCCTCTGAAGCATCTCGCCTCATTTGCGGGATTTAGTGGAGGAGGGAATTGGCTTCCGCTCTCTTCTGCCCTCGTATAGCTGGTCAGGGACTTAACGTAAGAACCTGTCGAAATGTTTCTTGAAATTATTTAGGTTAGTTCCTCAGTTCTTTGGGCAGGATTTTGAATAGTTTCTGTTCTCGTATTCTCAAAGTATTTTCCATCTTCGTCTTCGTTTTCTTGTCCATCTGTCCCAACGAAGCATACAGAATTTCCCTTTTCTCTCACAACCATCGAATATTTTCCATTATATTATTGTATACCACTCGCGTTTTCTTTTCAGATAGTAGAGTTTCAGGAATTGTAGTGGAAACCAGAAGTCTTCATCTTTCGTTTCCTCTATCTTAGACTTAAAAGTCTTTTGTATGGCATCTATATTTGCAATGTCTCGTTTTCTATATGGGCTTGTGAGTATTGAGCAATGCTCAATTATTGTTAGAACTATATGATATCATGTCCGGAGTAAAACTGTACGTAACACAAATTGTTTTTTTTTTTTACCAATACTAAACTTAAAACCTGGGCTTTCCCAGTGCTTTCCCATGGGCTTTCGCGCATCCGAAAACAGGATTGAAGCTTTTTAGCCATTCCTAATGTACTTAAACTTTTGAACATTAATGCAGTATTTTCATATGACAATATTGTGAAAAATATCACAGTAAAGAATAGTCCTACCAATAATTCAGGCACTATCTATAAAATTGGTTGTAAACAATGTGATTCCTTTACATTGGACAGACGGGAAAGGATTTCAACACGCGTGTAAAGCAGCATCAATATTCTATTAGAACTGGACAGTCGTACATTTTTTTGTCCATTTGTCAGAGTTATCTCACTGTATTGATTGAAATAATGCTTCAATTTTGTTTCACTCAATCTACATTGTTAATAGAAATATTCTTGAGTCTGCCATTATTCAACTTATAAATAATTTCAACATTAGGCACGGCCTTTTTTCGCTTCATCCTGTTGTTTTGAATTCGTTCAGAATGGATTTAGACAAGAAGGGCAAGTGCTGGTAGCTTTTTTTTACAAATTTGTATTCTCCTCCTACTATTTTTTATTTATTTTTTCTTTGTGACCCATATAGAGTATAGTCTCGAACTTATTTATTTCAGTGTTCCTGAGGATGTTATTAGACGAAAGCGTTTGAGCACCATTCTGTGTTTTCTTTTTCGTTCGTGGTTATTTTCATCATATACTGTATATATATATATATATGTTAAACACAGACCGTGCATGGAACAAGGAACTCTTCTGGGAAAATTAAATCCACTATAGTCCGAATAAGTAATGGTAAATGACAAATACCATAGTTTTTTTTTTTTTTCCTTTTTCATGATTTTAGGCCGACGTGGGCAACGGGTCTCTCGCAAAGAGATCCCATAAATATAGCTTCCCTCACCAGCTATCTGCAAAGCAGACAGGATCCAGCTTTGGGACGTGGATCTAGGGTTTAAAGCAAGCCTAGATCCCTACACTCAGAACCTCTATATAAGTAAAAGACTCGTTGCATTCACGTCGTGTTGAATAAATCAAAGAAAAAGGGGGTAACTATTGTATTTTTAGCCAAAAAAAACAAAACTTAAACCTCAACCGGGACATTGAGCGTCCACTTTTCAAGGCACGAAACACGTCCGTTTAGTATACACAAACTCAGAATGGTTCCCTGAGGACATTATATGTTAAACACAGACCGTGCATGGAACAAGGAACTCTTCTGGGAAAATTAAATCCACTATAGTCCGAATAAGTAATGGTAAATGACAAATACCATAGTTTTTTTTTCCTTTTTCATGATTTTAGGCCGACGTGGGCAACGGGTCTCTCGCAAAGAGATCCCATAAATATAGCTTCCCTCACCAGCTATCTGCAAAGCAGACAGGATCCAGCTTTGGGACGTGGATCTAGGGTTTAAAGCAAGCCTAGATCCCTACACTCAGAACCTCTATATAAGTAAAAGACTCGTTGCATTCACGTCGTGTTGAATAAATCAAAGAAAAAGGGGGTAACTATTGTATTTTTAGCCAAAAAAAAAACTTAAACCTCAACCGGGACATTGAGCGTCCACTTTTCAAGGCACGAAACACGTCCGTTTAGTATACACAAACTCAGAATGGTTCCCTGAGAACATTATATGTTAACACAGACCGTGCATGGAACAAGGAACTCTTCTGGGAAAATTAAATCCACTATAGTCCGAATAAGTAATGGTAAATGACAAATACCATAGTTTTTTTTTCCTTTTTCATGATTTTAGGCCGACGTGGGCAACGGGTCTCTCGCAAAGAGATCCCATAAATATAGCTTCCCTCACCAGCTATCTGCAAAGCAGACAGGATCCAGCTTTGGGACGTGGATCTAGGGTTTAAAGCAAGCCTAGATCCCTACACTCAGAACCTCTATATAAGTAAAAGACTCGTTGCATTCACGTCGTGTTGAATAAATCAAAGAAAAAGGGGGTAACTATTGTATTTTTAGCCAAAAAAACAAAACTTAAACCTCAACCGGGACATTGAGCGTCCACTTTTCAAGGCACGAAACACGTCCGTTTAGTATACACAAACTCAGAATGGTTCCCTGAGAACATTATATGTTAAACACAGACCGTGCATGGAACAAGGAACTCTTCTGGGAAAATTAAATCCACTATAGTCCGAATAAGTAATGGTAAATGACAAATACCATAGTTTTTTTTCCTTTTTCATGATTTTGTGTATACTAAACGGACGTGTTTCGTGCCTTGAAAAGTGGACGCTCAATGTCCCGGTTGAGGTTTAAGTTTTGTTTTTTTGGCTAAAAATACAATAGTTACCCCCTTTTTCTTTGATTTATTCAACACGACGTGAATGCAACGAGTCTTTTACTTATATAGAGGTTCTGAGTGTAGGGATCTAGGCTTGCTTTAAACCCTAGATCCACGTCCCAAAGCTGGATCCTGTCTGCTTTGCAGATAGCTGGTGAGGGAAGCTATATTTATGGGATCTCTTTGCGAGAGACCCGTTGCCCACGTCGGCCTAAAATCATGAAAAAGGAAAAAAAAACTATGGTATTTGTCATTTACCATTACTTATTCGGACTATAGTGGATTTAATTTTCCCAGAAGAGTTCCTTGTTCCATGCACGGTCTGTGTTTAACATATAATGTTCTCAGGGAACCATTCTGAGTTTGTGTATACTAAACGGACGTGTTTCGTGCCTTGAAAAGTGGACGCTCAATGTCCCGGTTGATGTTTAAGTTTTGTTTTTTTTTTGGCTAAAAATACAATAGTTACCCCCTTTTTCTTTGATTTATTCAACACGACGTGAATGCAACGAGTCTTTTACTTATATAGAGGTTCTGAGTGTAGGGATCTAGGCTTGCTTTAAACCCTAGATCCACGTCCCAAAGCTGGATCCTGTCTGCTTTGCAGATAGCTGGTGAGGGAAGCTATATTTATGGGATCTCTTTGCGAGAGACCCGTTGCCCACGTCGGCCTAAAATCATGAAAAAGGAAAAAAAACTATGGTATTTGTCATTTACCATTACTTATTCGGACTATAGTGGATTTAATTTTCCCAGAAGAGTTCCTTGTTCCATGCACGGTCTGTGTTTAACATATAATGTTCTCAGGGAACCATTCTGAGTTTGTGTATACTAAACGGACGTGTTTCGTGCCTTGAAAAGTGGACGCTCAATGTCCCGGTTGAGGTTTAAGTTTTGTTTTTTTTGGCTAAAAATACAATAGTTACCCCCTTTTTCTTTGATTTATTCAACACGACGTGAATGCAACGAGTCTTTTACTTATATAGAGGTTCTGAGTGTAGGGATCTAGGCTTGCTTTAAACCCTAGATCCACGTCCCAAAGCTGGATCCTGTCTGCTTTGCAGATAGCTGGTGAGGGAAGCTATATTTATGGGATCTCTTTGCGAGAGACCCGTTGCCCACGTCGGCCTAAAATCATGAAAAAGGAAAAAAACTATGGTATTTGTCATTTACCATTACTTATTCGGACTATAGTGGATTTAATTTTCCCAGAAGAGTTCCTTGTTCCATGCACGGTCTGTGTTTAACATATAATGTTCTCAGGGAACCATTCTGAGTTTGTGTATACTAAACGGACGTGTTTCGTGCCTTGAAAAGTGGACGCTCAATGTCCCGGTTGAGGTTTAAGTTTTGTTTTTTTTGGCTAAAAATACAATAGTTACCCCCTTTTTCTTTGATTTATTCAACACGACGTGAATGCAACGAGTCTTTTACTTATATAGAGGTTCTGATTGTAGGGATTTAGGCTTGCTTTAAACCCTAGATACACGTCCCAAAGCTGGATCCTGTCTGCTTTGCAGATAGCTGGTGAGGGAAGCTATATTTATGGGATCTCTTTGCGAGAGACCCGTTGCCCACGTCGGCCTAAAATCATGAAAAAGGAAAAAAAAACTATGGTATTTGTCATTTACCATTACTTATTCGGACTATAGTGGATTTAATTTTCCCAGAAGAGTTCCTTTTTCCATGCACGGTCTGTGTTTAACATATAATGTTCTCAGGGAACCATTCTGAGTTTGTGTATACTAAACGGACGTGTTTCGTGCCTTGAAAAGTGGACGCTCAATGTCCCGGTTGAGGTTTAAGTTTTGTTTTTTTTGGCTAAAAATACAATAGTTACCCCCTTTTTCTTTGATTTATTCAACACGACGTGAATGCAACGAGTCTTTTACTTATATAGAGGTTCTGAGTGTAGGGATCTAGGCTTGCTTTAAACCCTAGATCTACGTCCCAAAGCTGGATCCTGTCTGCTTTGCAGATAGCTGGTGAGGGAAGCTATATTTATGGGATCTCTTTGCGAGAGACCCGTTGCCCACGTCGGCCTAAAATCATGAAAAAGGAAAAAAAACTATGGTATTTGTCATTTACCATTACTTATTCGGACTATAGTGGATTTAATTTTCCCAGAAGAGTTCCTTGTTCCATGCACGGTCTGTGTTTAACATATAATGTTCTCAGGGAACCATTCTGAGTTTGTGTATACTAAACGGACGTGTTTCGTGCCTTGAAAAGTGGACGCTCAATGTCCCGGTTGAGGTTTAAGTTTTGTTTTTTTTTGGCTAAAAATACAATAGTTACCCCCTTTTTCTTTGATTTATTCAACACGACGTGAATGCAACGAGTCTTTTACTTATATAGAGGTTCTGAGTGTAGGGATCTAGGCTTGCTTTAAACCCTAGATCCACGTCCCAAAGCTGGATCCTGTCTGCTTTGCAGATAGCTGGTGAGGGAAGCTATATTTATGGGATCTCTTTGCGAGAGACCCGTTGCCCACGTCGGCCTAAAATCATGAAAAAGGAAAAAAAACTATGGTATTTGTCATTTACCATTACTTATTCGGACTATAGTGGATTTAATTTTCCCAGAAGAGTTCCTTGTTCCATGCACGGTCTGTGTTTAACATATAATGTTCTCAGGGAACCATTCTGAGTTTGTGTATATATATATATATATATATATATATATATATAGGTGGTATCAGTTTTATTATTTTATTATATTAAGTATTTATTCATCAAAGTGACACTCATACCTTTATTCCTGCAGTTCTTTTACTTTCATGAACAATAAGACTGATTTCCCAGATAAGGTGAGAAACTTCCAAGTCCACGAACAACCATGGGTTCGATTCTGCATCTGTCTGAGAACGAGTACTGAAATCTTCATCTACTGCTCTTAGAGAAGGATTACTGTGAATGAAAGAGAGTGAATTATCATAAAAAAAAAATTGATTTAGGAAACTTCTGTGAACTAAATAAGAAAATACAGGGTGCTTCATAAAAATGTTAATACTTATATGGATTTTTATTTTTTATTTCCCATTCATTTCTAAACATTTATGTTCACTCCTACAATTTACTTTCAGCTTGGAAATTTAGTTAATTTATGTCATTATTCAGTGACATTCCGTCACAACAAAGACCCCCCCCCCTCCCCAAATTAAAATTGTAAACAATAAATAATTATAATTTTTTATATACGCTTTACCTTCTTCACTATTTCTTTACTTGGATTTGTTTACCACAATTACCAACGATCTTCTCTCATTAATGTCTCACACTCGTTTGAACTTCAAATTCTTATACGCGTTTTACTCTATTTATTACACTTTGCTTATTATTATTGCATATATATATATATATATTATATATATAATATATATATATATACACGTCACCTATTCATGTTAATTTTCTTTGAATAACTTTATTCCGTTATAAAGTTTTCCAAGTCTTTATTATTGGGTGGAAAAATAAATCGATTCCGCATCATTCTTTCAATTAAAACTAATTTTATTCCTTACAAGTTATTTTTATGTATAAAATTATGAGAGAATCAGACATTTTCTTCTATTATTAATTCATTCAAGTCTTCTCCATCACGTACAAATAATCAGAATTTTTGTCAGGTCTATAAACTCATTTTACTTTACACTTCCACAGCAGCATCCATAGCGCAGTTTGCAACTTTGTTTCCCTGTAATGGACGTGAAAACACTGGAGTAGGGGGTCCGAACCCCGATGATGCCGGTAATAATAATATAAGAATTAGAGCAATGGACAGTATTAGTTGGCTTGGGCGCTTGCCATTCCTCTCTCTTCTTATATGAATAATTATTAGTAATATATTTCCAGAAAGTCAGTTGTCTGTTTACTTGGGTACTTGTATAAAAAAATTACGCTCAGGTTTGTAAACCAAAATATTTCCTCCTCTCAAATCTTCATTTAAAAAACATGATAAAAGGATTTTTAATTTATGTCTTTCTTTAAAATTCGTAATAATGAAAATCCAAACTTTTTTTTACAAAATCAAATAACATTTAAACATTTTGAATTTGCTGAGACATACCCCACCGAAGAAGTATTTGTTGGTTTCCTGAGGAAGACATTGAAACTGATTCGTCGGAGATAATGAAACAGTGGTTTCCCTCCATATTTTTTTAGGTCAAAAATTCCATGAGGGCAATTGTGGTCTAGAAAAGAAAAGAAAATCTGTGAATGCAGTTTTATAATAGTATGCCTTCAATATTCAAAGAAAATATGATGTTGTAACTATAGATGTAAAGAGAAGGGCATTAATTAGATTAATTTACTGGGTTATAATGTGTTACTAGGATCATTGAACCATTTGTAATCATTTAGACAGTAAGATCTGATATCCAAAATGTAAATTGCAGAGAAGAATTCTGGATAACTATAAAATTGTGGAACTTAATATCGATTAGAGAGACGCTGATTATTCTATCAAAATTATTAAAATTAATGAACATCAATTATTTTATTAATGGCATTTCTAATAATCTAAAAATAGTAAATTTATTGTTCAATTAATTTTTGATTTTTATGACTCTCAGTTAAACATTTATTAAAGTTTATAAATTTCATAAAGAAAATGAGTGACAACGGTGAGTGACAACAGTGAGTGACAACAGTGAGTGACAACAGTGAGTGACAACAGTGGAATCTAAAATAAGTAAGAAATAATAATATATTTGGTAATATCTATAAAACAGTGAATCATGATTGATTCTACTTTTAACTCTTCTCTGTTTCGGAAAAGCCCCCTAATGACAGACACGTTTACTTTCATAAAAACTACAGTGATCGACGAATAATTATTCTACGAACGAAAGGACTTTAATTGTAAAGAAGAACATCATCGATGGTTTCTAAGAAAGTTTTGTTTATTTTAAATTATCGTGATTTGCAACGAATTTAAAAAAATAAAGAAATTATTACTTCACTTCAATAATAAATAATCATTTATGACCTAATTTAGAATTTTAAAAAAAGAGAAAAAAATTGTTATGCGACTTTATAATTCACTGCTAATATATACCAAATGAATTTCAGCTACATATTGCCTTGACTTCTTTAACTTAATAGACTTTAAAAGGCGACTTCAGCCATTCCTACAAACCTGTTTCAGTTTCAAGCTCATCAGGAAGAGAAGTATAATTTAAGTCTTGAATTCTTTGTTCCAGAATTTTAGTTCTTGATTTCTCCTTTTCAAAGGAGCTCTTCATAGCTTCAAATTCTGAACGAAGCTCAGAAATCAAAGCAATCATATTTCCTGTAACAAATTTACACTGTTTATATATATATAATATACAGGCCCCCTCAGAGGTCCAAAGAGTCCCGGGTCACTTCCAGCTTTTGAGGCCCATAGCTAAACCCATTATTACTTTCACTGCAAAACACGATATTCAAATCTGAGAGTTTCTAAATTTCAGGTGTATATATATATATATATGTGTGTGTGTGTGTGTGTGTGTGTGTATATATATATATATATATATATATATATATATATATATATATATATATATATATATATATATATATATATATATATATATATATTTGTGTATATATATAAATACATATAATATATATATATATAATTTAGACCGTTTCACGATTATATGGTAATTTTTCAAATTGAATTTTGATAAACGCACACACTTTTATTTTTTTATATAAAGGAAGAAAAACAAATAGACAAATATCATTTTATTTGAATGATAAAAAGGCACCCCTCAGATGGCACTTCTTTTACATTAATGGATAATTAGAGCAAATATAAGACTGAACGAAAATATGTTTTAAAACAAAGCGACTTAAATTCTATTTAAGACATATATTGATTAAGAATATAGGGATTTCAGTGGCTGAGGGACCTCCTTTCTCTGATTTTCAATGATTTGAAAGGCCAGTTGTCTCTCTTCCTCACTCTTTGTGAGCTTCTCATTAAACTCTGTAGCCAGTTTGACTCCTCGTTCAGCACAGTCGTTGATTACTTTGACTGCCATGACCCGATTATGGTGCTCCTCAATGTCTTCAAGTTTCTTGGGAATTTCTATTTTCAAACACTTGAAGAAGTCTTGTGTTTGAGTTGTGACAAAACTGGTAATCTTTAAGTCATTGGGGTTTTGCAACATTCGGGGGTCCACCTTTCTTGCCCTCACTTTTCGAGAGGCGCGTGGTGAAGGTTGTGGAGCATTAGAACCTTATCATCTTCAGTCACGAGGTTTGAGAAAAAGCCAAATCCTACAAGATCCTCACTCAAGTACTACCCATGGTTCTGAAGTTTTTTGAGGGCTGTAGCACCCACTTCCTTATCAACCTGGATCTTGTAGATATGTAGCATCTTGAGGAGGGCCAAATCATTTGCTGGAGCATCAATTCCAACTGGAGATGTATACCAAGCTTGAAGATAAACTGTCACTGAAAAGGCGTTTATTCGTATCAGAGCTTGTTTTTTCATGAGGGGTGAGAAGGAATTGGTTCCTAAATAAGTAAATTTTTAGGAATAGATCCCTTTCCCATCCATCTAGCTCTGCTGTAAGCTCATGGGTAGTGGAATCTGCTATCAGAGCCTTTATTTGTTTTAGGCATTGGACAACCAAGGAAGATAAGTGCAAGTTCTAAGTATTCCCTGTAGTCACCTCGAGTGTGGCCCTCTTGAAGTTTGGAGTTGAAAGAAATAAGCTTGTCTCTGTGCTTCAAGATCCAATGATCTAAAGATTCTGAGGTGAGATCATTGGGTTCATAGGGCTTGTAATTCTGCTGATCAATGTTATCCCAACAATCTCTGAATCGATTGAATAAGGGAATTTGTGGACCCGAAGAAGAGAAAAACATGTCAAAAACTGCAGTGATAAGAAGCTCGTGGATATGGTGGCGTCATGCCAGAAAAAGGAGTGATCTCTGAAGGGCCTTTTGGATGATGGTACAAGCCCCAGCATGGATACCTGTATTGCTTGCAGTAGTATCAAAACAAAGGCCTGCTACCCACTCATTTACTTGTGGCCATTGCTTCAAGACATCTAAAACTGCTCTCCCCATTTCTTCTCCCGTTCCAGAAATAAGCTTTGGAATAGAGAGTAATTTTTCTAATTCGCCTGCACCAGTCACAACAACGGGCATTACATCAATCTTACCCCCATGCATGGATGGAAGAAGCTTTCCATCAAAATGAATTATTAAAGGGGTATTTGGTTGGAAACTGGCTTTAATGTCTTCTCCCATCTGCATCCGTGTTGATCGCCGAGACCTGTAGATAGAGGATGATGAAAGTGTGATCTCTTCAATTTCCACTCCAGCAGCTGAAAGGGCAGGTGCCACAATGTGCATAGCAGCTCTTGCAGATGTTCCAGTGCGGTCCAGAGCAGCCAAGAACCTTTTTATCCCTAACAATTACACCTGGTTCAAGCTTCTCCTTTTTTGAAGATGATGATGAGAGTGCTCTGTAGAACAAATCATCACCAGATGATTCTTCACTTCCTCCTGAACCGGAATTTTCATATTGGTTGAGATCCACAACCTTTGTCAATTGCCTCATTTCTTCCTTTGATTTCGTGCGAAGTTTTTCCATTCTTTCCATGCTTATCTGTCGTGCTTTTGCCTTTCTTGAAAACTCCTTGTCTTCTGGACCCATAATCATTTTCCGATCGTTCCTTTGATCCTTAAGAAAATCTTTATCCTCCTGCAATTTTATTTCTGTTTCCACTTCTGAATGAGCTACATCGAAAAGCTTCTTTAAGCTGGTGACAAATTCTGCTTCATTCTTCTCTTGGGTAGGAGTTCGTCGAGTTCGGTTCTTGACCAGCCCTTTATGCTTATTGTAAAGCCTTTTAAGCTTTGAGACAATATAAGGCTTGTGGGATGTAAGGAGGCTTTTTCCCACATAGCAATAACTTCGTTGGCTACAGTTGCGCAAGCTACAGAGACATTTTGCTTTCCCACCTTAATGTGATAAAAAAGACGTTTAAGGACATCACTGTTAGTTGGAAGCTGCTTCTCAGAAAAACCCTCTTCCAGCACTTGTCCGACCAACCAGACTTCACACTTGTTTCTGGTTTTTGCCATAATTCTGAGGGAAAAAGTTTTACCACCTGTTAGTCTTAATAATATAATATAATCATTAATCACTCACCTAAATTATATTATGACTTGATTACTGTAAGAAAGTTGTAAAGTAACATGAAGTAACCTTTCTAGAACAGTAAACTTGTGAAAATATCAGTAATTATAGATGAAAAGCAAATAAAACATCATATAATCCATAAAGGGAAAAAATGGAAATTCTAGAATAGTTATCCTAAAGGAAGAATTTTCTAGAATTCTCTCTAAAGAATATAGGGGGGTTCTGGACCATTCCTGAAAATGACCTACTTATCTTCCAATTTTATTTATGAATTTTATATACCAAATTTAAGAGGACATCACAAAATAAATAAATATATTTGCCAGAAAATGAAAATTTTCTCATGAGGGGTAAAATAGATATGCATTGAGGGGTGGGATAACAATAAGCTCTTGTCTTAATATTTTGCATGAAGTCTTTATTCATGACATATTACTTTTTTAGTATGTGTGCGTTGAGCCATCATAAATTTCGATTTAAATAAATTCCAAAGTTTCATTTCATCGTCCGCTGCTTTTCATTAAAATGCAATTTTACTGACGACAAAAAGATCCCTTCTTAATAGTTTCGAAAAATAATGCAATCACGAGATTGTTTCACCTCATCCACACTATCTATGGTCATATGACGGAGGGGACCTACCCGAACAAATTAATAGAAGACCACTACAGAGACGCATCCTTCCGACTTGATCATTATGCCATTTCTGTACCTCCTGACTAATTATTATTATTATTATTACCTAAAAAATTCTGATTTCCTAATAAGCAGAAATGACTCAAGAGACTTGCCAAAGGAAAAATCCCCATCTGACTATTAACGAATATTTTGTCACCAACTGCTTTGAGTTCTCTAAAAAAATAATCCCTCTCAATAACGCCGATCATCTGTTTATGAGTAGTTTCTACACAGAGTCGCTCTACACAAATATAGCCATAAGGGAACCCATCAGAGTTCTGTATCAACTCCTTCTACTATTACACAAGCCACATTGCAATTTTAGGTATATAAAACGAAAGGTTTCCCAAACTATTAACATTTACAGCCTCAGACACCTTTTTCTTCTTCGAGCAGAACCTATATCAGCAAACCAGTTCCCTAACCAAGGGATTACCGAAGAGAGTTACCCTGGTCTACATCTTCCTATGTCACCATGACCGTACCGTGCAACGCCACTGCTCTTCAGAATTCAATAACATTTTTATAAAAGATATGTCAAAATACGTACACTATTTTAACTTCCCATGCTATGAATACCTAAACCAAAAACATAACATACAATCAGACTTCCTTCGTCAACTACCCACCTTTAAACCCAAGTCAATTTCCACCTCATTTTCACAAATCACCACAGTTTGAAAACTTGCTTTATTCATGAAGGACAACGTAATACCAACATCTTCTCGTCTGTTGTATATTCTTTCAACTCTACTCTCTGTAATTCAAACTCAAGGCAGACGAACATAGAAGCATCTTCAGTCGCACCTCCTAACCCCTTAATAAACTATCAAAATCTGCCATACGCGAGCATTACCATTTAAGGAGGAGAGTATAGACACCAATCGACCACGAAAGAACTCCGAGGAGTACGTTAGGCAGGAGAAAGGGATTGCTGGAACTCCCGTTTCTCCTCTCACTGTCCTCCTCAGCTGATATTTGTTCCTGTAAGCAGTCCAGTATGCTCTCAAACACACACTTCTCTCTCTGTCCTTCACTACACTTACTTGCATTTTACATACTACACATTCTTTTCAAATAAATTTTATATAAAAAAAGGCATCGTGAACCTCGAAGACCTTGATTTCAGATCTCTCTTTCTTATAAAGGGGTCCAATTTTGCGGGCGTGCGCCCTTTGTCTCTTCTTTTTACATAAAAAAAATCACTCACTAAATCCCTCCCACTTCAAAACAATAAACATATTTCATAATTCAACCCACATTCTCTACATTCTGCAGAATAAACCTTGTTTAAATGATATTTCTCATCAGCTTTCACTTCATAAATAAAAATATTTAAACTCATCGATACCGTTCACATCTATCTTTGCTATTCAGCTTAATTCATTATTACTGTAACGTACGTAAGTGTTATAGTTTAACGTAGCCCATTTTTACTTTGAACAATAAGAACCTCAACTTGTCACTGTTTGATTCTTAATTTTTGTATTAATTTGTATAAAATATCATTTGTTTACAAATTTATTTTGACTGAAAATTGTTATTTGATTTCTCTTTTAGTTTCATTTCCATTTATTTTTTATTTCATTTGTATCTATTTTAACTGTGATCTGTAATGGTTTTATTTCATTTGTACTTATTTCAGTTACCACTGATCATAGAACAATATGCCGAAACGTTTTGACCCAATTAAAATATGCTTAAAACGCGGATTCTCCTTTTTCTGACACACACACACACACACACACACTATATATATATATATATATATATATATATATGGGATGAATTTCATAATTAAACACGTGAACTGAATGAATCATGCATACTCACAAGAGAAAAAATATTATTTCAAGTCCTTTCGTGTTATCAAATTATGCTTCATAAACTAGTATACATATTCAGGACGTCAAAGTGAACAAAAAAGTTCCTATGAACATAAATTAGAAATCGTCTCGTTTCCGAGATACATTGCTTTTTTACCGAGGACAATCCAATTAAAAGGAATCATTAAAGTTTTCCAGTCGTAGTTATAGAGAAGTTTTCTTTTGAAGAACGTGCTGATAGCCATTTCGTGTTCTTTAAAAGAATACTGCTCCATAGCGCTCTGTAACATTACATGAGATTGACACATGAAATGAACGAAATAATTTTGGTTTCTAAAATGATAACTAACAAAATACTATCAAAACAAATGAAAAATAGTAATCTAAGCCAGGGCTTCTCAAACTTTTTTCACTTGCGACCCTTTTGGATCAGACAAATTTTTTCGCGACCCTTCACTCAATGTCATAAAAGCAATAGGTACTAACACTGTATATTTATGAAAAAAATAATATTTTCTAATGTTTCTGCGACCCCCAATAATATTTACGCGACCCCCTGAGGGGTCGCGACCCCTAGTTTCAGAAGCGTGGATCTAAACAACCAGACAACTACGACTTTGATAAACTTTAATTTATATTTGTATTATATGGGTTCTCCTTAGCTCAGTTTACGGTGCGTATCATTGCTTGGGTTAAAGGTAACCCTCGGGGCACACTCGCCCTCACATGCATCGTGGAGAAATGTTCTTCGAGGCTTTTGCCTTTAATTTTTATTTGTATCATATCTAACTTTGACTCTCTTTGTATTATTATTATATCTATAAAAAGGACTTAAGATTTAATATGTACTCTATTTTCAACTACAAGTTCGTTTGCGTAATCTAAACTAGTTAATATTCTTTATTCATTAATTTATATACAGTATTATTTAATCATAACAAATCACGAGTTATGTATAACCTAATCATAACTTGTTCATTTTTCGTATTCTGTATTTACTTATTTCTTTCCTCGTCTATAACTGTTAATTGTTTGTACAGCACTCGTGTTATATCTATTATAATAATAACTTTTTAAGATTAAATATATACTGTAATTTTCAAAAACATTTTCTAATTTCCAACTATTAGTTCTTTCTTGTATTCTAAATTAATTAATTAATACTTCTTATTCATGATTTATATATTTAAATAATGATTATTACGTATAAAGTGATAGGTTTTACCTTTTATAATTCAGTGAAGCCTAAAGCTTATGGCCATTTTAAATGACATTAATGATCCAGTTGACGGTTTCAATCATTGTATTACTGTTACGGTAAAACTTGTAATATTTAATATTTATTTCAGAAATAAAGAATTTTTATTCTAAATTTGATTTTGATGATGGATCTAAAGACAATCCTTTAAAAGACAAAAAATTTGTAATGATTTCGAATATAATTTGTTTTTAAAAGAATTGGCAAGAAATATCTGAAAGAAGGAAACACAAACTGAAAATAATTTTACCTGAAGGAGCATTTGTTGACGACAGTGAAGCTGATGATTTGAAAGCATCAATTTCGTTCTCTGTTCAGACATAAAATAAATTAATGTTAATTAATTATAAGAGGTTTCACACATGAATATTAAGATTCAATAAGTGTGATCCCGGGATCCAAGGGTGAATTGGTGAACTTATTTACCGGGAAATTAATCATAATCCCGATGTCATTTTCAAATCTAAAAATTATCAATCAGAATATTAATAATTTTCGTACAGTTATTTTGTAATGTTGAATTACGGTAGATGCTCCTGTAGCATATATATACAGTATATATATATATATATATATATATATATATTATATATATATATATATATATATATATATATATATATGCTTAACATGTAATTTTTATCAAATTACGAACATTGGTGAGTGATGGCAGTGTGGATCATTTGTATTTCTTGAAAAATTATTTTAAAAAATCAGTGAATGATAATATTGTAAGGTCAACAAAGTCTCTTTAATTTTGCACAAAACACTTGTTTATTCACTTTCTTTAGAATCTTTACCACTTGAGTGTACTGCTATTTTTTACCATATATTAGAAAGGGTTATATGAAGGAATATTTTTCAAGGGTATTATTGTTTTGAAGGAAGAAATTTATGTTCTATATTATTTTTTGCAAATATCCCATGTTCTCAAACTGTTTATAGGCCTATTCTACTAAATAACAATTTTGTTTAAATGCTTTTAAATATTCCTGAGATATTTCAGGTTTATATTAAATCCTGGGATTGCATAAGTTTGAATCCCGGTGTACCGGGATTGGGAAGAACCGGGAAACTGATGAACTCTAATTGAATACCTTCTACTACCATCATTTTTAATAGACCACATTTTAAATAATTTCGAGTAAAATCAATTATTATCGTCACTTTAAATTAGGTTATGATGACTTTATACGTTATAAGGTAAACTTACCCATTTCAATCACTCTTGAACTTAAAGAACAAATAAGACTTTCTGTCTTCGGTTCGTATCTTTGGTTTTTGGAGTTTTTGTTTTCAAATGCGTTCATTAGCCAATCTACTTTGGAATCCACATCGCTCATCTTTGTAGACACAATTTCCAGCAACGATTTTGAATTAACTGAAATGCATTATGGGTAACAAAATAAGTATTTTGTAGTTTAGTCAAAAAATTAGCTTCTTATTTACGTTACTTTTACTTTGTACACAAAACAACTCTGGATCCCAAACGCGTTTCAGTAAATTTGAAAATAAATAATTCAGAGTAGAAGCGAGTTTTAAATATCAATTAGTGTAATTGAATGTAATTAATTTCACCTTTTTAAAATAAAAATTCTTACATGAAAAACCAATGATAATAAATACAGTCTCAATAGAGTATAAAATTACCTGTCGTTGAATTTCCATTGCTTTCAGCGACCGTGTTTACAAACAGCACAAACACAACAACAAAAATCATATGAAATGAAAGTGAAAGATCGTAATTTGGCATTTTAAAGTCTTAAATAACGATGATTAAAAGTTTATTAACTATAATTTTGCGGAACACTTTACGATTAAGAACCCAAATATTAATCACAAATATGAAAAACTGTCCAATCTTTTCTTGTTTGAAGTGAACCAAATCAAAGTATACACTTACGAGTAACGAGAGCCTCTGTCTCTCTTTTTATCGTCTTTATATTCTCCCTCAAAACCCATCCCCTACTTCCGTCCTCTAATATTCCCCTGATGTATATGAGAGCAGTTGAACCGATAATCAGTTTAGAGGAAAGTCAAGGACAAAACATTTGTCCTTCACCAAAAATTGTGAAGATAAACATTTCAAATTACTTATTTTCCTTTGATTCATTTAAACATTTAAAATGACGAAAAGTTTTCATGTTTCAACTCTGCACGAACAATATTGTAAATGTATGGGTGTGATTTGTTTTAAAGTGAGGAAACAGCTGTTGTGAGTAAATTTTCAACATATTCATGACTAAACCTTCTGGAAACATCAATTCATAGAGTTTCGGCAAATAGTTCGCCAAGAAACATACAGTTCCTATAGAGCACAACACCTAACAACTGGAAGTTGTCTGTCTTTATTTGGGTATTTCAATCGTTTTGTTGACACAAATGAAATAAAATTTTAAAAAACAACTAATTTTTTATTAATTTTTTATGCTTTTAAAAGGTTTATATTTCTAGGCGAACTTTTTTCCGGAAATGTACACATTTAATTTACAATAAAAACTATTTTCAGCCTCATTTACTGTATTTGAGTGCAACATTTATATAATTACGGGATTCTAAATCAGTAAAGAAATTTGAATTTTCCAATCCTACTATAATAACTCATGTGCATTTGTATTCTCACCATCATCCCTGGATAAAATCTTCTATTTTCTCTTCTATGTTTCTTAGAGAATTGAGAGTTGTCAGTCCTGAATTTTTAGATTCATGAATATTGGTACTAAATTATGTTATCCTATTTCATTTTTAGATAAGAAAGAGTTTGATTAAATAATAATTTTATATAGGAATGATAATTCACTAGGCAACAAAGATTTTGTTACAGAAGACCAAATAGTTGCTCCTAGCTAATTTCGGTATGCTGATTTCAAATCTATAATTAGATTTTTTCTATCACGTCTAGATTTTGTGTAAAATGCAAATCACTTTTAGTAAAATTTTCTACCACGTCCAGATTTTGGTTTTAATCGGCTTAATGCCAGTAATATGAAACTTGCTTTTCAAGGTTAAAGCAATTTTTTTTGCCAACTATATACAAATTCGAACAATTTTGATAAATAAAATTTATCCCGAGTTGGCAACACTGAGTCAAGAGCATAGTAACGGGCAACCGCCCAACGGTCAGTCGCTACGTGACAGTCAAGCAGAACGGTTGTTGAATCTCTCTGCTGATGAGCAAGTGACAGGTTGTGGTGACTTATGTGTTTTTATAGCATTTGTTTTGTACTACGGTGTGTATTTCTTTTTATTTTGCACATCGTAATAATTACTTTCTACGTTTTTTCAGATATTGTATGGTAATTCAAAATGGCATCAAATAGACGTGCTTGTGTAAATCACCCAGACAACTTCTGCTTTGTCTGTGGACAATATACACCTAAGCCACAACGTAGAAACATAACAACAAAGATTAAACTTGCCTACAAGTGTTATTTTGACTGTAAGTTAGGAGACCAACAGAGGGACTGGGCACCACATATTTGCTGTGCACAGTGCAATGCAATGTTAATAGCTTGGATGAATGGTAAAAGAAAAGCTATGCCGTTCTCAGTCCCCATGGTTTGGCGTGAGCCGAAAAATCACTTCAATGATTGTTATTTTTGTTTGACAAAGATTGCTGGTTTCACAAAGAAAAACAAATCAAAGATCACGTACCCAAACTGCGAATCAGCAATGAAACCAGTACCACATGATGAAACAAATCCACCACCAGTTCCACCAGCAACGATAACAGACAGCAGTTCATCTGAAGATTCTGCTAGTGATATAGAAACAGGGAAAGATGGCATATATGTTCCAGATGCAAATATTTCCCCACATTTGTTAAGTCAAGCGGAGTTAAATGGCTTAGTGCGCGATTTGGAATTACCAAAAGAAAAGGCAGAGTTGCTTGGTTCAAGACTTCAAGAATTTAATCTTCTCCAACCAAACACCAAAGTTTCCCATTTCCGCCATCGCCATTTGCAGTTTTCATCATTTTACTTACAGGAAGAAAACGTTTGTTTCTGCCACGATATCAGTGGTCTGATGCAAGGGATTGGCTGTCGCTATGATCCAAAAGAATGGAGACTGTTCATTGACTCTAGTAAAGCTAGCCTTAAAGCTGTATTACTGCACAACGGCAATAAAAAACCTTCAATACCTGTAGCACATGCCACTGGCCTTAATGAGACTTATGAATCGATGAAACTGCTGCTAAGACTCATCAAATATAAGGACCACACATGGAATATTTGTGGCGACCTTAAAGTTGTATCATTACTTCTAGGGTTACAGTTGGGCTACACAAAGCATATGTGCTTTTTGTGTCTATGGAACAGCAGAGATGACAAGAACCACTACAAAAAACATGATTGGCCATCTAGAACTGAACATGTTGTTGGTAAATACAATGTGAAACACCCAGCACTTATTGACCCTCAGAAAGTACATCTTCCACCACTTCACATTAAACTTGGCCTTATGAAAAATTTCGTGAAGGGTATGGATCATCAAGGTAGTGGTTTCCAATATTTAAAGGATAAATTCAAAGGAATATTGACAGATGCTATGCTAGAAGCTGGAGTTTTCACTGGACCACAGATCCGCAGTCATCCACGACTCATCGTTTCCATCTAACCTAAATGAGAATGAACTAGGAGCATGGACATCTTTCGTTGAAGTTGTCAAAAATTTTCTTGGAAACCACAAAGCTGAAAACCACCGTAAACTCGTAGAAAACATGCTTAAATCTTATGAAATAATGGGATGCAGAATGTCTTTGAAAATTCATTTTTTACATTCTCATCTTGACTTCTTCCCGGCCAACCTTGGGGCTGTAAGTGACGAGCATGGTGAGCGCTTCCACCAACAGATCTCAGTTATGGAAAACAGATACCAAGGTAATTTCAACCCAAATATGATGGGAGATTATTGTTGGTTCCTGCAGAAGGAGAGCTCGTCATCCTACAAGCGACAAAGGAAGAGGACACACCAAAGTTTCACTTAAGAACAGGAATTTGCCTTTCAGTAGTAACAACAAAATACTAACGCGCTTTGGGTGGATGGTTGGGCGCAGGGGGGTAACTCCGCCAGCGGAATTCCGCTGTCTGTCTTAAGCCAGAATAAAGGAGGAAAGACATCCCTGTTCACTAATTATTTAAGTATGCTTAACATAAAACGTGGCACGGAAAAGTAGCTTAGACGGCTTTCGTAATAGAAGCGGGTGAGAAAAAAAATGAAAAATAGGGGTTTTCGGTTACACAAAATCTGGACGTGATAGAGAAATTTTGATATCAGATCTGAAATCAGCATCAGCGCTTTAGTAGGAATCAGTAGTTCACGTGTCTGTAACAAAAAAAAAGTTGAAATTTGTTGCCTAGTGTAATGATAGAAGACAAATGGCTTTTTCATATACTTCAGTGGTAAGAAATAAAATAAAATAGAGTTTCGGGTACAATTTATTTTCATATATTTCTATGTTCTTCTTATCTTCCACTCTTAAAATTCGTCTGAAAATTCTCATTGAAAATTCTCATTGTAGAAAGTAATAAGAGCAAATTCGACTTCAAATTCACATTGTAAATTTAGTATGGAAAGAGTGAGTATAAAAATTTAATTGAAATTCTGATTAACTTAATTTCATGTAGGGTTTCTCGTTTTCAGGGATTTTCACTATCCCCTTTTTCGAGGACAAAATCGGCCATCGTCCCTGGATCCAGGGATATCGCTCTTTACAAAAAATAATAATGATAAAGTCTTAAAGTGTTTAAGCATTAGCTAAATGTAGATTAGTTAGCTAATATTAAATATAAATATTTTAACGCAATAATGATACATATAATAAAGGATAGAGACTTGGCCGAGTTTCAAACACTGCAGAAACATAAATACGGTATGTAGCCTGGGCGGCTATGCCTACAATGCTCATTTGTAGCATTGCATTTCAACAAAAATAGATTATATTATAGTGCAATTTATACGAACACAACGCCTTTTATATACTTCTAACTAATTTGTAGTAAAAAAAATATCAACAGCAAAAAGGTGTGCCACTGAATTGAAATAATAACCGAAATTAAAATCCATTAAAATACATGTTCGATTGAAGGAATGGCTTTCAGTCTGAGTCAATCTTCAAAAATACCAGTCATATTAACATGCACAACATCATACAGGGCATATTATAGGCACTATTCGAGTTGTACAACGAAACGTGATTCGTGCTATTATAAATTTGTCATCATAGTCTTTATATTTGTATTTTGTAGATACAGTAGTAAATTAATGTAAAACTGTTTGAAATAAGGATTTTAGAATAGTCTGAAAAACCTCGGAAATCCCTGGATTTGCTGCGTTTGTCTCACGGTTTAAGGTTATCATTTTCCGCCCGGGATCCCGGTTGAGAAACCCTAATTCCATGGACGGGAAGGAGGAACCAACGGTGAAAGCTCACAAAATGCCCGCTCATAGAGGAAGAAGAGAACCAAAATCAAGGTCGAGGTTTTCGAGATGCCTGGACACTCTGCGTTTGAAAGATTGGGGTCATAGACAGGGGGTGGGAGGGGAAAATGGATTGAGGAACATTGTTCCAGATTTCACGGGTTGAGTAGATGAAAGACTGAGCATATCGATTAACTCTTGCATTAGAGAGTTGGACAAAAAAGGAATGAGAATGTTGAATGTCTGGTATTGCGCACTTTCCTTAAACATAGGAGGCACGCAGTTTGAGAGATCAGAAGAGCAGTGTCCGTTATAATAGAGTGAGGAAACATTGCGGCGAGAGAGAGAGAGTGAAAACATTCATTAAGAGGCGGGGAATTGATGGGACGAAAAACCTTGATTCCATCCGATCAAGTAGAGTTGTGTCGTTTCAACGGGTGAGTTTTCCATTTAAAATAAAACAATAGGCCAATGTCTGTAAGAAATTTAATTTATTATTGAAATAAATAAATATATATATAAAATAAATTAATAAAATGATAGATATAAATATTTTGAGAATAGGCCTATTTTCATTTTAGTACACAATTTTCTGCGTTTGATCTATAGGTTTTTCAAATATTTGCGTGCTTTACGACTTTGTCATGCATAAACAACGTAACAGTTTTTTGTCAATATTTTGTTTTCTCCAAACATTCCTTACTGCTCTGATATTTTTAAAGTGTAAATACAGCGATTTTTTTAAGAGAGGAAGAACGCACGTAACATTTAAAAGGTTGAAAGGATATTAATAATAATAATAATAATAATAATAATAAAAAAATAATAATTCAGAAAGAACACATTACATAAGATATACATCACATCCATATAGGCACAATGTTATTAACGTTAACTTTGTATTTTTAGTGACAAATAGTTTAATTACAGTATTCTTATGTGAATATGCCGTTGGCAGGCATAACAGCTTTTCAGGCAAAAATCTTTGAGATTCATTTCTATTTTTAAAAAGGGAACTAAGAAATATATAGAATTGTAGTAAAAAAAAAAGTTGCATTTAGTTAATTCTGTCATTACAAATGAAAATTGAAATAATCTTCGAAATAATGGAAAAGAAAGTGTTAAACAATACGATATGATAATAGAAATAATAATAGGAATAATAGAAAAGAAAAATAGTAAACAAAGGGTAGAGAGAACATGTTGAAATACCAATAATAATTAATTTCTATTATTACAAATTAGAAATTATGATACAATCTTAAAGTTACAAAAATACAGATAAATGAGCACATTATAACTATGGTGTAATATAATGGAAACTTTTAACATATCATTTATATAGCTTTGATTGCACCCAATTTAAGATTGTGAATTTTGCATATATAATAGGTGATTTTCATTGTTTAGTAATATTTACAAGTTGCAATGTGTGTATATATATATATATATATATATATATATAATATATATATAGGAGTTAATAAAGTGTTTCTTTAGTGAGTTGCGAAACGAAATTAATGATGGTGCTTGTTTGATATTTATAGATATAGCGTTCCAGATATCTGCCCCTTTGTAGGAGAGAGCATTTCTTGCAATTTGCATGAATAGTTTGGTTTATGTATGAAATCAGTGGGAAGCTTTGTATTATGATTATGGTTGTTTTGATCGGGTTAATCGTTCTGTGAATGGGCGAAGTATAGTATCTATTACTAGCAATTTCTCTACCTACTGATACCGACAGGAACTTTATACAAGTCATTTAGTTTATAGAATATTTAAATTTGTGAACATTGGAGAGGTATGAGATTGCCTGTTGATATTGTTTGAGAGAGTTCGTAAGCATTTTTTATGGATTACTATTAGCGGATATCGTATATAATTCGTTGTACTACCTCATGCTGTGATTCCATATTGTAAGTGTGGATGAATAAATGAGTAATACAGTGTGAGGAGGGCATTTTGGGGAATTGTTTTATTTGAGTTTGAATATTATTTAGAGAAATTTAAATATTTTTCATTTGATATGTTATGTGTGCATTTGAAATTTATTTTTTCATCTAACTGGTGCCAAGCACTTTAACTTCATTTACTTTAGCAAGAGGAGTGTTTCCAATTATAATGGGGTATGCACGATTACAGTTTTTTTAGTTGCGATCACATACGATGATTTTGTAAGTTTAGTAAAAGCTTATTTGCACACATCCATTTATAGACATGATCTAATTGCCTGTTCACTTCGTTCATTTGGGAGCTGATATCGTGGTGTGTAGGAGTGTTGTATCGTCTGCATACTGAATACAGTTCTATGTTGCTGATCGAAAAAATAATTTATATGCATTAAGAAAAGTAATTGTCCAAGATATATTGTTGTGGAACCCCACTTTCCAATAGAGCATATTCTGATAAAATGTCATTTACTTTAACATACTGGTGACGATTAGAGATATGACTTAAACCAATTTAGCATATTTTCCCTTATACCATATGTGTTTAATTTATCTAGTAAAGTAAGATATCATGTGAGAGCGGATGAAAGGCTTTTGACACGACAAGAAAACTAGGATTGTTTGCATTTATAGTTTAGGTTTTATAGATATTTTCTCATAGCATGTTGATAGCGTCTTCTGTGGTGTGTGTCCTTCTATAAACCCAAATTGTTTTGCTAGGATATTGTATTCAGCTAAGAATTTGATTAGTCTCTTTATACAGTTCTTTCAAATACTTTACTTAAAATTGGCAAAGTTAGTTTTAATTTATTAAAACCAAAATGTTAATACTTTCCATTTGTAACAATTCTACTTTTTAACTTTTACTCGTCATTTGAATTTCCAGTACAAAGTTTGTGTTAATTAACTTTTCTTCAGATACACTTGGCGAATAAAGTAACCTTTGATTACTATGGCAGACTGATGTGAAATCACTTCCATTGTTTGTTACACAGGTTGGTAATTCTGCCTCCCTGACGATGTCATTCACGTACCCGGGAGGAATGTGCGGTCGCTACGTGATTGTTGTCAGGGAAATCAAGCAAGAGTTTTTTATATTTTTTGAGCTACAAGGAACTCGATATGTTTTTAAATAAAAACACCACATTCAGACCATCTATAATAGAGTTTTATTACTGAATTGTACTTTTTAACACTTAGTAGAGGCTACATTTTTCTACTCTAACGGTGAACATTGAAGAGTTTCCTGTTTCTTATATATAACATCGACCCTCATATACAATACACTTTAATAACTTTTGGTGTACACATGATAGAAAGGAATTGGAAGTGGCATATAAGTGCATAATTATTATTCTTTAACACACTACATTACAAATTTCTAGGTCTGAACATAAATGTCTCAATTATGCTTTCATATCGTTTACCATTTGTTTCTATGATATGTACATTAAAAGTTATTGAAGCTTAAATTTGCACAAGGACTTTGTAATCACTCTGTTGATTTTACATTTCACCGAGATAATATAAGATTAGCCTGTGACAATGTAAATTTAAAATAACTCAAGTAAATGTTTCAAGGATTTCAGCCTTTATATTCACTTTCTTTGCAAGACCGTTTCGTCTGCTGGGATGACGTACATAAACAAGAAAAAGAGCATACTGAGCCTAATGTATGATATTTCGTACATCAAGATCTATTAGTTGATAAATTCAAATTCAGGAAGATAATAACAGTCAAAGATTCTTTGAATTTATGTTCAAGCCCGCCAACTACTAAAAGTTATTGTATCATAGGTCAAGTAACTAGATGTTAGGAGTATGAACCGCCATCTCATAATTATACTGACAATTAATGTTCTAGGCAAAGTACAAATGTAAGATCCGCCAATCATATTGAGTCTAAAAAGAAAAAATTGTAATAAACGAAAAAACAGGCTAAATAGTAATATTATGACCATATATGTAGGCAGTCGTCCCCTTTATTCCAAAGGCAATGATCCTCGGTCAAATTTAAATACTATCCAGATGTGCACAGTCAATTTGTCCGCGAAGGGGATACCTAAAACCGAAATGCTTATTCTTGATTGTTCATAAATCATTGGATAGCTTTTCGATATGTTTCTTTAATCATCTACATTTTGGTCTTGATCGCATAAAAAGACGATAAATGAATTCAAGAATTCCGTGATTACAGTATTATGTTTGAACAAAGCTAAACATGTTTATTTCACCATTTTTAATATTGTATTCTTTACTCTGTTTAAAATCGTTTGCGAACTGTCTTACTTTAAAACTTACAAAAATCATTTATATTATACAATAATTTAGCTCCGTTTGTTAACATTAAATTTATAGAACATTTTAGCAACGTTGTTGTTGTTGTTGTTGGTTAGCCGATCAGCCCACCCTGACTGAGCAAGCCGGCGGCACGCAGGCAACCGATCGCCCTCTCCGGAGTGGACCAGAGGTTCAGCGCACTAGTGATGTTGTGTTGTGTTCTATGTTGTGCTACAGCCGTACAGTCTGTTATAATGTGTTCAATTGTTTGTGGTGTGTCCTGCCACAGGTGGCAGGTGTCGACTGTGGAGTTGTCTAGTGTGTTTATTTGTCTGTAAGTTGGGGTGATGTCCACATCGGAATCGTGCTAAGTTAACTCGATCCGATCTGCTCAGGCTGATCTCTGACCTGTCAATGGGTGGCAGTTTTGCACCTAGGACCGCATTCGGACCAAGTCGTGTCAGCGCTTTGTGGGTTAAATGTATGTGTATGTGTTTTCTGTACTGTGTGATGTCTGTGGGGCGTGGTATGAAATGGAGTATTTAGTTATAATGTCTCTCTGGTGTTACTTTAATGGTGCGAGGTGTTGGTGCATGATTGTACTTGTAGTGGCAAGGGTGTTGTGGGTTAGTTGCTACTGCTGCCATGAATTGTGTTCCCCTCATGTCTAAATGTTCCCTAACTTTCAGTATTTTGTTTCTGTGTGCAGGTGTTCTCTTGGTGTTGTTTGAGTGCATCCTGTAATGATACGAAGTGCGTTGTTTTGTATTGTTTGTAAGGTGTTTATGTGTGTGATGAGATAATGGGTGCCCAGCATGGGCTAGCATAGTCCATAACTGAACGAATATATTGTTTGTATAGAGTGATGTTGTTTCCGGCTGGTGTCCAAAGTTTGTGCCTGTTAGTACCCTAAGCGTGTTAAGTCTTGACGTACATTTGTTTTTAATGTCCTGAATGTGGTTTGCAAAGATAATGATGTGTTGTATGTGACCCCAAGTATTTTGGTCCTGTGAGTGTGTGGAATGTTGGTGTTGTTTAGTGTAAGTTGTGGAGTTAGCTGGTATTCTTTTGTGTTGCTTGTAAGCAAGGTGATGGTTGATTTTGTGGGCGCTACTTTGAGTCTATTGTGTGTGAGCCAGTCTTGTATACTGTTTTATGTTTGTAGGTTATTTGTAGCGGTGTCGATGTTGTTGTGGGTGGATGTTAGAGTGATGTCATCTACATATGATGATAAGGTAAGCTTGTTATCTATGGGTGTTGGAATGTCATGCATGTATAAGTTGAACAGTGTTGGTGAGAGAACAGAACCTTGAGGACCCCGTTCGGAAAAAGCTTGTTTTTGGATGACTTGCCATTAAATGTGACATGTGAGTATCTTCCTGAAAGGTAGTTGCTCTGCCACCTTTTGGTGTTATTGTGCATGTTTGTGTTGAGTATTTTGTTTATGAGAGGGAAGCGTGGGATAGCATCAAATGCTTTACTAATGTCTATTGTTGCTAATAGTGTACGATGAGCTGGTCGTCTGGAGTTGATGCCATCCATGATGCGCTGCATGAGGTTAGTGAGTAATGTCATGGTTGAGTGGTGAGGTCTGAATCCATGTTGAGTAGGCGATAGTGGTATGTGTGGTTTGGTGATTTGTAAGATTAGTCTTTCTGTTACTTTGGAAGGTGTTCATAGTAAAGTAATGGGTCTATTGGAAGCTGGTTTTGTGTAATAATTTTACCTTGTTTCCATATGTCGGGAAAACTGGAAAACACATAAAAGGAATCAACGTTTTAGCAACGTTGATTGCTTTTATGTGTTTCCAATATTTTTGAAATGTTACTGAAATAAGTGTAAAAATCTTCCTTTATAGTTTAAATGTTTGAAATACCTTATAAATATCGATATTTTTCACGTTTTGGAGGAGCGACAACTAATGTAATATTTACTTGTATAATTTTTCGATTTTATTGGAAGTCTGCGATTTGAAAGTCTGACAACGCTTTCCTTGACTTGATGCGATCCTTCACGAAATGCTTGTACTTTCGCAGAGAAAATATAGTTTATTCTTACAAAAAAAACTTCGCCGTGAGATGGAGGTTTTTCTGTTGCAATACCTACAAACTTCAGTCCGAGTTCTAATATGTCAGTTCATTATTAATGAGGTCAACGTCATTTTATTAAATTTATTTTAAAACTCAATGAATTAAAAATATCGTTCATGAGAGTACTTGCGTTAATGTATCCGCCACAAACAAATGCATTTATGAACTTTATTTGTAATAAATGAAATTTGCCTTAAAATGGCGATATTCTTTGATCTGAGTCTACAGCTTCCTTTCATTCGTTTATTTATTCTTTACAGTTTCTTTTTGAAATACTACAGAATACTAATATATATATATATATATATATATATATATATATATATATATATATATATATATATATATAGTAAGATATATTCGCTGAAAAAGCATCTCTGTTGTTATGACTAATACCACAGTTGTTTATTAAATTACTACAGTTAACTAAATACAAACAGTCCTCCAAACATGAGAAATTAGGAACGGAAACTGTATAAGACAGGGTTGGAAAGGAATACATTGAATTTGCTTGAAACTATTTTTGGTTACATTATCTCAAATGATATTGGAGGTTTAAATGTAATGGACCGCAAGTGAAACGAAACTGTATTCAATGTACAACAATCTGTCTTAAAGATAAATCTGCAATGAGTCATTACTAGGTGAAATCGCTATTAACTTCACCGATCAGCATGTAGATTTACGGTTGAAATATACATGAAATACGGTGTGTCAACAAGTACAGATCGGCTGTCGTTATCCAGTGCAGGCAAATAGCATCAAAAGTGTTACTGGCAACCCATTCAATCTCAGCACGGAAAACACTGTAACAGAAGTTTATGATAAAATAGGGTGTGTTAATTTTAGTAAAGGCAACAATTCAAAAACTACTAATGCTTAAATGATGTCATATTATCTAGAAAACTTAGAAATATCTTTAGTGTTGTTTAAAAAAGCCATTTACCTAATTATATTTTACCATAAAGGTTTGAAATATAACCTAAATATGACTGTAGCATCGTATATTAATGTGCCATTGATATGTGTCGTCAACTTTGGTTATTTTTGGTGTGCAGTATGGTTTCTAAGTTTCACATAGTCACAAATGCTGGAGTTTTGATTGTGAATGCATGTGTTTTCCCTCCTTTTTGACAATTTTGATTACTTCCTAATGTAAATATTGTGTAATTCAAATTATTCGAAATGTTATGTGTGACCCAAACTTACTTTATATTTTGATATGATAGATATATGAAATTGTCATTACTTTGAATAATTAAGTCTTGTACCTATAACAACACAACCTTTTATCTGAGCTTATATGAAGATATTAAGAATTTCAATTAACTTAATTTCATATAATCATAATCAGTAGCCCTATCCAAATTTCAATGACATTTCTTTTGTTCACAGGTCTACAGGATGAGTCAGAAAGAAATCAGAACTCGAAGCAAATCAAGTTGTCACGTAAGTCAATTGGTGGGGACTGGGAGGGAACTTCCCCCTCCTGAGCTGCCCACAGTCAGAGATCTGCTGAGATATGGTTTGTTGAGGAGAGAGATGAGTGAGGAAGACAGGAGGAATTACCCTGTTAATGATCTGATTAACAACGGCATCGTTCCAGGTCTACTGGCTCAGTTGAGAAAGGCCAACGATCTATTCACAGGACCTGTAATCAACACTGAGGTCAGGATCAGGGCTAAAGTGAAGGCACTGTGGGATGAGGCAGTGAAAGCGTCCATTGGCAATGTGAAGCTAGGGTCAAAGATAGGTTCATGATGAAACTGGACAAATTGGGGACATCCTGACCTGTCACTGTGTGATCAGGAGCTGCAGTGAGCTTGGGGTGCAACTCTGTCTGCAACAGTGAGGTTCACATTGACTGCAGCTGCAGGAGCGAGCAGAAGATACCAGTGCAGGAGCTTTTCTTCACTAAAGGTCAGAGAGAAAAGGTGGGCAGTATGGGGGCACACCAGATGGGTCTAGCTGATCACCCTGAGACCAGGAGACAGGAAGCAGTGCTGCAGAGACAGGAGCAGAGAAGGAAGGCCGAGGAGAAGAGGAGGAGGAAGGCAGAGGAGTCAGCCAAGAAAGAAGAAGAGTTGAGGGAGGAGTCACTGCTGGAGATGGAGTTGGAGGAGACTGGAGATATACTGGACGAGATACACTGTGCTGAAAGAAACTGCAGAGATTGCCACTGTTACCTGGATTTATGCTGGTCTTATCACAGAATTTGACACAGCACTGGTGATTGACCACAACAAGGTGAGGAGGGCTCAGGAGAGACTGACTAAGGAGCTGGTCAAGAAGTTTCATGAAGAGATTAGGGAAAATGGCATCACCTGTATCTTCTTTGATGGGAAAAGAGATGACACCAAAGTGATGATGGAAGCTGAGGGCAGTGACAGGCAATTTCCTGGCCTCATTAAGGAAGAACACTACACAGTGTGCAATGAACCAGGTGGGAAATATTTGTGGCGGTATTTTGTACCAGAGGAAGCTGCAGAGGAGAGAAGTCATGCTGAGGTCATTGCTGATCATCTGGTGAACTGGATAAGAGAGAGAGGACCAGACCAGATCCTTTTGGCCATAAGAGGTGACAGTACTAATGTGAATACTGGCTGGGAGGGAGGAGTAATGCATTACGTGGAGGCCAAGCTTAGCAAGAAGTTCGTGTGGATTGTCTGTGACTTGCACACTAGGGAGCTGAGTCTCAGACACCTGGTGACTGCACTGGACGGCAAAACATTGAGCAACAACAATTGGTCTGGGCCCCTAGGGAAGATGTTAGACACTTCCACTAAGCTGAAGATCAACCCAAACTTTACGAGGATCACTGCTGGTCCTCCTCTACCCCATCTCAGTCAGGAGGTAGTCAAGGACCTCAGCACAGACAAATCATATGGCTACAGAATCATCACTGCCATCAGATCGGGAGAGGTACCTCAGAGTCTAGCTCTCCTGGAGATTGGGCCACTCTGTCACAGTAGGTGGGTCACCACGGCTCTAAGGTTCTGCAGATCGTGGATTTCCAAACATGGGCTGAAGGGTAGGAACCTGAAGAATCTGAGGATAATTGTGGAATTCATGTGGGAGTCTACATGCCAAACTGGTTCAACATCAAGTTAAATTAAAGCTGGGTGGAGGGTCTCAGGCATGTAATGTACCAGCTGGAGCTGCTCAGAAGTCAGAAGAAGGAGGTGATAGGAATAGTGATGCCTACAGTGAAGAGATCAGCCTGGTATGCACACTCTGAGGCTGTGTTCCAGGCCACGCTGTGCAGTGAGGTGGAGGAGGAGAGGAGGGAGGCAGTGAAGAGGATACTGGAAATCAGAGGTGAAGGAGATGAGGACACACATGTAGGAGACTGCAGTGTCAGACCCAGGAAGACTCCTGACATCAACCCAGATGCCACCAAACTCTCGGGGCTTATTGATTGGAACTCTGGCGTGACTGAGCCTCCTCTGACCTGCTCCCTCACCACTGCTGCAATCAAGGAGTTTCTGGATAGACCAATGGAAGTTCCTGCATGGCCCTCACACACACAGTCAGTAGAGAGGTGTGTAAGGATTACAACTGAGGCTGCACATGTTTACTCACAAGAGAGGAGGGAGGCGTACATCAGTGGCCAGGTGGCCAGTAGGGAGCTCATGTCCAGGAACAAGAGCAAGGCAGACATGGCATCCTTGCCAAAGTTCGAGAAACCTATCTATATTTCTAAGTTTTAATACTGAAATACAATCAAAATGTCTTTAATTGTATGAATGTAAAATGTCGTTATATATGGCATCCTTGGCAAAGTTCAAGAAACCTATCTATATTTCTAAGTTTTACTATTGAAATACAATCAAAATGCCTTTAATTGTGTGCAATGTATGTTATACGGGACGACAGTAATACGAAGAATTAATTAAAATTGAAATAATTAGTATATTTTAATGATTAATGTACGAAGCTACGCAATCCTTTCTAAGCCCTTAAGTAATTGGTCAACTTGGAAAAAACACCAATTATACACAAGCAGGTGTTCGCCGACGTCTTAATAATTAACGAAAACATTATAATCTTAAGACAATTAGTCTTCCCAATTAAAGAGGTTCAGATGCACTTTTGCGACATCTGGCGCTTGTTAATTGCTTAGGTTGCCCAACGGACCTTCAAAGCTAAAATCTCACATCCGTTACGAAACCCTTGACTCTGGAAATTCCAGATTCTTGGTTTTACGGTGATGTGTCGCTCTGACGTATGTGAGAGTGAATTCCTTCTTATATAAGGAGGAGTTCAGCCATTGAAGTACAGATTCAGATTTTAGATTTTGAGCAACTCTCAGCCAAACTTTGGGTGGAGCTGAACTCACCTGGGTCTCCGCGGGTAATGGGCGCATATTACCTCGTATGCATCAGTTTTGCTTCTTGCGATTTTTAGAAAGGGCACAAGGGTAGTTGCTTCGAGAAGAAAAACCGTCATTCATTTTATCGCGGGCGACGAGGAGCGAGTTGCCCGCTTGTAACTTAACTTGCTTTACAGCGGACCTATAACGGAGCACAGGGGTTGCTTTCAAGAAGAGGTCCGTCTGACTTGAATTAACGTAGCTTACCTCTGGGTGAAGGGTAAAATTTCACCTATCAAAATTAGGGAACCAGTTCGTATCGGAAATTCGATGCCGTAGATCTGACCGAAGGAAACGCTAGTAGACTCAGTTCGTTTATTTCTATGTGACCTTAATTGTCACGCATTAGCATAAGAATAACTTACATAATTAGAACCCGGTGAACTTAATATAAATTAGACCTTGTGAACTGAAGTATAAACTCTCACCTGTAATCCGCCTATTTGAACTTGATTAAAATTACTTAAAATTAAAGCCGACTCTCAGTTATCCTATAATAATTAAACTTAAATTCGAGGAGTGAAAAAGGGGCTAAGAAAGCTCCCGGATCCGGCAAGTGACCTGAAAGTCAATCTGGCAAGTGACCTGTAGGTCAGCGCACTCTGTCGGAAGAGTACTTTTATTGTACTTGGGGATTAAAACTCACCGGGTAAAACCCCCCAGGTATAATATGTATGTAAAATGTAGTTATATACAATAAAAAAAATACTTGCAAAAATTGTTGATTTTTCGTAAATTTCAACTTCAAATAACTTATAAGTAGCTAGGAGTGGTCAAATCTGAATTTTAAAGCCATATTTCGATTTAGCACATAAAAATGCATCATTTGGTCGCTAGTAGTCTTTGAAAATCTCAAGATTTCACTCTGCTCCCTAAAATTGACACACCCTAATAATAAAAGGCAAATTACCGTATTGGCCCCAATATAAGACGAGGTTTTTGTTCAACATCGCGACCTTAAAAAATGCATCTCGTTTAATATTCGCGAATAATATTAGTCAAGTTTTAATGTGTCATACTTACGGTATTTACTTGTTGCCGACTATCTGGTGACCGAACACGCCAGGATTGAACGTGGCTGTTATATGGCGATGATTATCCTCCAGTTTTGTATTTTTGTATAATTTCTAACATTTCATTTAGCAAGTTTTTGTCCACTTTTTCTACAAATTATTTTTTAAATAGGCTTAATAAAAATGTTATATGCCGATCATTATCTGGCAACAGTAGTACAGTATAATATATTTTTTTTAAATTTCAAGCAAAATTTCGGATCACCTGAATATCAGGGCCTCCAGCCTCATTTACCAAATGATATCTTCATTAAAACTAACGAAAATGTCACGACTTAACCTAACCAATCATCAAAGGCGTACGTTATTATATTTGTTACTTTAATTAAAGCAAACAAGAAGAATACATGGGGGCCCTGATCTTATATTTGGAGCCGTCTCATATTCAGGCCAATATAGTATTTTCATAAACTGTAATTTCACATAATATGTACTACAAGTACAACCGTTCTATGGCTATTCAGCGAAGGAAAGTAGCAAATAAAATTAACAAGCTTTTCGGTCACATCACGGAATACTGTGTAACAGAAGTGTACGTTAAAAAACAGACACTTTAAATAACCAATTGATCGGTACATACACAACTGAAACATGGATTTTCTCACATTTTATATTCTGAAAAGTACAAACCATCTGTTCATGTCTAATACAGGCAGTATGTATGCCAGTTTACATAATGAACTGTTTTTTTTTCATTTTGTTGACTTCTGCACAAGTTTCTCACGTAGGTCCGGTTTGTATAAGTGGCAACTGTAAATTTACACATGTGACGGGAGTGCGTTAAGCCCAGAAAGTTATTGTATTTTAACCGATCTTTTTCCACTGTAGTTTTTATTGGAGTTTAGCCTGAAAGACCAAACATGTTTCGAAACATAACAGAAACTCTAACAAAGGTGTCAAACATTTGATCAGCACAATTTCTTCAATGAAATAAAAAGAAATGAATGAAACAGTTTAACACAATTTGGCTGCAGTCATCACTTACTTTTAGTTAAAACGTAACTACTTCAAACGTCGTCATTTGTAAATGGAAGTACCAATTATTAAATAAAAATCGCGATCTTTTTACGCTTTATTAATTTTGGGTTAACAAATGATACTTTTAATGTTTTATAAAATTAATCAGCGGTTATACAAAGTATATTTATGTAATAGACAGTTTACAATAGATGATAAAGAAACTAAACAATACTTCATCACAGAAGTGCTAAAACATTATTCAAACGTAACATAAATATGTAAAATACTTTAGTTTAGTCGCTCTTCAACTTATTCGCAATGATCTTAAGTTGATATTAATGGAAGAGCAGAAGGGACATTGTCGAACCCGCCTCCATTTACGCATAGCCAATCAAGAAAAAGCATTTGTGTTTGAAGAGTTTTGCAGTGCTCATCGTAGAAGCTGAAACTGAAGCCACCCTTTGGCAGGTAAACAGACGAGCACAATATGAAATTTTTGTTTGATTTCTCCGTTTATTCCCCAAACAATTTTATATAAATAAAAGTTTACATTAGAAAAGTCACAAATTTCCTTGTGTAATAAATAAACAGAATCGTATTAATTTTTCCCAAAAGGTTTCCATGCCTCCTAACACCACATTCGGACTAGAATACCAATCATTGTTAATTTCATATCACATATCTAAATTGTACAGAAACTTCGCAATTTGTATTCTTTTTCCTAAATAAAGTTTTGAATTTGTAAAGTAAAGTTTAGTTAGAGTTTCTATAAGTATTTTAGTAAATTTAATTATAGCTTAACCTTATAATGAAGTATTCATGTGAAGCAAACTGCCATTCACTCAATGAATTTCATGTAAATTTCAAATATACTGTACGCATGCCACATACAGACCCACGATCTTTGAAAGGGTTATTCAATCTATCAAGAATTATATTACAATGACGTTTTCTGAAACTCAGACAGTGTTCATTTATATAAAGTGTCCTTCACAAAATCACTTTATCACTTTGAAAATGATGATCACGTCTTCGTGAGTAGAATATCGAATCTTAGATTATGGGATGAAACACATTCATAAAGAGAAAATATTTTAAATTGCTGAAGTACGTTCTTAATTTTGAAGGAAAATAGTTTTTGGTTTTAAATCGATAAATATTTGCAATAATAAATAATAATAATAACAATAATAATAATAATAATAATAATAATTTAGCGTTAGGTTATGAAACCATTCTTGTGAGAGGTGACGTGGTAATCTCTTCCAAGGATACAAGATAAACTAGGTTAAAATTCCATTTAGATATGAGTATAAGAGAATGCATTAAAAAAAGCAGTTAGCCTGTTCCCCATTGAAATACGGCAGTATAACCTTTAGTAAATGAATAACATAAAATAAGCATAATAATGTGACTAAATGTCTTAATCAGACAAGTGTCGTAACTTTTCATTACTTTTAAAATTAATTCTAAAATCTACATAACAAAAAACATTCTAAATTGAGTTACATTCGAAAACCTAATATATATTTGTTATTTAATTTCAGTGAAGTAGTGGGTCGCAATAATATATGTATTTTTTTGAAGATTTTTATTTGAGAACTATCCATCCTTGTAGCTCATAGATTATCAGATGCTCGTTTGCAACTTCTCTGACAACAATGACGAAACGACCGCCCATTCCTCCAGGATGCGTAAACTGCACTTGTTGGTGTAAGCCCGTCTAGTCTGTACAGCAAACACTGGAAGCGTCTTCAAATAAGGTTTACCGTAGTGTCAAGGTTACGTTTTCGCCAAGTAGATCTGCAAAGAAAGTTAAGTAAAACTGATTTTGAGTATTTAAATTACAAAAGTATTTAATCATAGAAATGACAATTATTCTTGTTGGTTATTTTATTAAAAAAATGAAGTTATATATTGTAACGTTTCTTTCATTCCCAGTAGAGGTTAATGAGTTTGATTAAATGAGTGTCACATTTTATTGTCGCTCGGTAACTTATAAATTAAGAATGAAAGATGCACCACCACGTGCAGCTCAACTTACTACTTATTTACTTGAGATACTTGAAGTTTCTTTTTTTAATAATAACACTGGTCAACAAAGATTTTTCATCAGAGTAAAATTTGTGTTGTCTGGATAGCATTTTTCACGCTGATTCCAAAACTGCATTCAGATCTTTTCTAGCACGTATAGTTTTCAAGATGAAGGCATATATATAACTACACAGATTTAACCATTTTAAATAGGCAAAATACTAATATTTCAACATTTGATTGTGTTTATTTTATTGTGTTTTTTTAGTTTATTCATCTTATTTATTTCAATTATCTTAATTATACATCTTATGTATTTCAGGTGTGAGTTTTTACGTCTAGCAGCATTGTGATTCAGGCAAGAACGCCGTGCTTTGTGTGTCAAAAGATCAGTCCAGTCCAAGAACTTGTGTCAAGTTGGTGTACATTTTTTTTGAATTTATAGTTTGCTCAGGTCAGTCAACATGCCTCAACAATGTAAGAATGACCCCGACAAGTTGTTTCGTATGCGGCCAGTTGACAACTAAAACACAGCGACGAAGTATTACAACCGACATTAAGAAAATATACAAGCTATACTTTGGTTGCCATCTAGGTGACCAAGATAAACCATGGGCGCCACATCAAATCTGTTCTGGCTGTTCAAATGGATTACGTGATTGGCTTAACAAAAAAAGCTTCAATGCCATTTGCCATACCCATGATATGGAGGGAGCCGAGAGATCATCATGAAGACTGTTATTTTTGTAGTGTGAACTTAATGGGGTTTTCTGCCAAGAACAAACACCAGATTGTATATCCAAACTTGGATTCAGCACGTAGACCAGTAAAACATGATGAAACATTGCCCATTCCAATTCCCCCAAGTGATAGGCTAGATTCTATCATAGATGACATGGAAAGTGATGAAGGTGCAACTGGCGTTTCCAGACCATCTACAGAACCAGAGTACACTTTTGAAGGTAGACATTTAGAGCCTAAAAAGTTAACCCAAGGACAGTTGAATGATCTTGTTAGAGACTTATCGCTGTCTAAAGAGAAATCAGAGCTTCTCGCCTCAAGACTAAAGGAGAACAATTTACTTGAGAACAATGTTCGTATTAGTTACTACCGAAAGCGGAATTTTGAATTAACAGCATTCTTTTCAGTAGACGGTCCTCTCTGTTATTGCCATGACATCAATGGACTATTTACAGCCATATCTCAGACGTATGTGGCATCTGAGTGGCGCCTCTTTATTGATTCGTCGCAGAGAAGCCTGAAAGCAGTTCTTTTGCATAATGGTAATATAATGCCATCCATCCCCATTGCCCATTCCGTCCATCTAAAAGAGACATATGACAATATGGATATACTACTTAAGGCAATCAAATACGACAGTCATCAATGGAATGTTTGTGGAGATCTAAAAGTTATAGGAGTGCTTATGGGTATGCAGTCAGGATTCACAAATGGATATGTGAAAACTTTCTTGGAAGCAACAAGTCACCTGCGTAGAAGGATGGAGTCAAGAACCTCCTTGATGCCTTCAAAGAAATGGAGTGTCGAATGTCGTTAAATATTCACTTCCTGCATTCCCACTTAGATTTCTTTCCTGAAAACCTTGGTGCAGTGAGTGACGAGCAAGGAGAGCGCTTCCATCAAGATATTCAGATGATGGAGAAGCGCTACCAAGGATATTGGAATGAAAGCATGATGGCGGACCATTGTTGGATGCTGTATCGTGACAATCCAGGCCAAATTTACAAAAGGAAATCACACTCACAGCGCTTTTAATAAAATAATGTATATATTCTTTATTTATAAGTACATTGAATAAAGTATATGATGTATTTGTTGTTTAGCATTACTAAGTGTGATCTATACATCCATAAATTTTCTTATAGCAATATCAAAAACTTAAAAATATCAAAACCAGTGTATCTATATAACTCTACGTGCTAGCAAAAACATGAAACCAGATTCGGAATCAGCGCGAAAAATGCATTAAGAAAAGTGTAATCATGTTTGTGATGAGAAAAAAAAGTTTCATTTTGTTGGCCAGTGTAATCTTTATTCAGAAAGAACACATTACATAAGATATACATTACATCCATACTAGTTTACACGATGTTGGGATTAACGTTTAATTTTTGGAGTTAAATTACAGTATTGTTATCTGAATATGGTGTTGGAAAGCATGACAGATTTTCAGGCAAATTTTAAAAGTAAATTTAGTTGGAGTTTGAGGATCGACCTGCGTCGACCCGTCTGAAGCATCTCGCCTCATTTGCGAGATTTAGTGGAGGAGGGAAATGGCTTCCGCTCTCTTCTGCCCTCTTATAGCTGGTCAGGGACTTTACATAAGAACCTGTCGAAATGTTTCTTGAAATTATTTAGGTTGGTTCCCCAGTTCTTTGGGCAGGATTTTGACGAGTTTCTGGTCTCGTATTCTCAAAGTATTTTCCATCTTCGTTTTCATGTCCATGTGTCCCAACGAATCATACAGAATTTCCCTTTTCTGTCACAACCATCGAGTATTTTCCATTATATTATTGTATACCACTCGCGTTTTCTTTTCAGATAGTAGAGTTTCAGGAATTGTAGTCGAGACCAGAAGTCTTCTTCTTTCTTTTCCTCTAACTTAGACTTAAAAGTCTTTTGTATGGCATCTATATTTGCAATGTCTCGTTTTCTGTAGGACTTGTGAGTATTAAGCAATGCTCAATTATTGTTAGAACTATATGATATCATGTCCGAGTAAAACTGTACGTAGGACAAATTGTTTTTTTTTCCGATTAATACTAAACTTAACCCTCTAACGCCGACTGGGTCGAATACGTACCGTTTCAAATACACGTATTTAGACTTAACCCTACAAAAACGTTCGGCGTTAAAGGGTTAAAACCTGAGCTTTCACAGTGTTTTCCGATGGGCTTTTGCACATCCGAAAACTGGATTGAGGCTTTTCAGCCATTGCTAATGTACTTAAACTTTTGAACATTAATGCAGTATTTTCATATGACAGTATTGTGAGAAATATCAGAATAAAGATTAGTCCTACCAATAATTCAGGCACTATCTATAAAATTGGTTGTAAACAATGTGATTCCTTTACATTGGACAGACGGGAAAGGATTTGAACATGCGTGTAAAACAGCATCAATATTCTGTTAGAACGGGACAGTCATACATTTTTTTGTCCATTTGTCAGAGTTATTTCACTGTATTGATTGAAATAATGCATCAATTTTGTTTCACTCAAACAACGCTGTTAATAGAAATATTCTTGAGTCTGCCATTATTCAACTTAGAATTAAATTCAACATTAGCCACGGCCTTTTTTCGCTTCATCCTGTTGTTTTGAATTCGTTCAGAATGGATTTAGACAAGAAGGGCAAGTGCTGGTAGCTTTTGTTTACAAATTTGTATTCCTCTCCTACTATTTTTTTTTTTAATTTTTCTTTGTGACCTATATAGAGTATAGTCTCGAACTTATTTATTTCAGTATTCTTGAGGACGTTATTAGACGAAAGCGTTTGAGCACCATTCTGTGTTTTCTTTTTCGTTCGTGGTTATTTTCATCATATACGGTGTACACACACACACACACACACACACACACACACACACACACACATATATATATATATATATATATATATATATATATATATATAGGTGGTAGCACTTTTATTATTTTATTATATTAAGTATTTATTCATCAAAGTGACACTCATACCTTTATTCCTGCAGTTCTTTTACTTTCATGAACAATAAGAACTTCCAAGTCCACGAACAACCATGGGTTCGATTCTGCTTTTGTTTGAGAATAAGTATTGAAATCTTCATCTACTGCGTTTAGAGTAGGACTACTCTGAATGAAAGAGATTGAATTATCATAAAAAAAATGAAATTTGATTTAGAAAACTTCTGTGAACTAAGTAAGAAAATACAGGGTGCTTCATAAAAATGTTAACACTTATATGAAGTTTTATTTTTTATTTCCAAGTCATTTCTAAACATTTATGTTCACTCTTACCATTTACTTTCAGCTTGAAAATTTAGTTAATTTATGTCATTATTCAGTGAGATTCAGTCACAACCCCCCCCCCCCCCCCAAAAAAAAATTAACATTGTAAACAATAAGTAATTATAATTTTTTATATACGCTTTACCTTCTTCACTATTTCTTTACTTGGATTTGTTTACCACAATTACCAATGATCTTCTCTCATTAATGTCTCACACTCGTTTCAACTTCAAATTCTTATACGCATTTTACTCTGTTTATTACACTTTGCTTATTATTATTGCATATATATATATATATGTATACACACGTCACCTATTCATGTCCATTTACTTTGAATAACTTTATTCCGTTATAAAGTGTTCCAAGTCTTTATTATTGGGTGAAAAAATCAATCGATTCCGCATCATTCTTTCAATTAAAACTAATTTTATTCCTTACAAGTTATTTTTATGTATAAAATTATGAGAAAATGAGACATTTTCTTCTATTATGAATTCATTCAAGTCTTCTCCATCACGTAAAAATAATCAGAATTTTTGTCAGGTCTAAAAACTCATTTTACTTTACATTTCCACAATAGCATCCATAGCTCAATGGGCAACTTGTTTCTCTATAATGCGGTGAAAACACTGGGGTAGGGGGTCCGAACCCCGATGATGCCAGTAATAATAATGCAAGAATTAGAGCAATGGACAGTATTTGTTCGCTTGAGCGCTGTGCCATTCCTCTCTCTCCTTCGATGAATAAATATTATTGATACATTTCCACAAAGTCAGTTGTCTGTTTACTTGGGTACTTGTATAAAAAAATTACGCACAGGTTTGTAAACCAAAATATTTCCTCCTCTCAAATCTTCATTTAAAAAACATGATAAAAGAATTTTTAATTTATGTCTTTCTTTAAAATTCGTAATAATGAAAATCCAAACTTTTTTTTAGAAAATCAAATAACATTTAAATATTTTGAATTTGCTGAGACCTACTTCTCCGAAGAAGCGTTTGCTGGTTTCCTGAGGAAGACATTGAAACTGATTCGTCGAAGATAATGAAACAGTGGTTTCCCTCCAAATTTTTTTATGTCAAAAATTCCACGAGGGCAATTGTAGTCTAGAAAAGAAAGGAAAATCTGTGAATGCAGTTTTATAATAGTATGCCTTGAATATTCAAAGAAAATATGATGTTGTAACTATAGATGTAAAGAGAAGGGCATTAATTATATTAATTTACTGGGTTATAATGTGTTACAAGGAGCAGAGAGACATTTATCAGTAATCATTTACGTAGATATTGAGATGTTATGAAGAATGTGAATTGCAGAAAAGATTAAAAAAAAATTATAAAATTGTGGAACTTAATATCGATAAGAGAGACACTGGTTATTCTATCAAAATTATTAAAATTAATGAACCTCATTTATTTTATTAATGGTATTTCTATTAATCTAAAAAAAAAAACATTTTCTTAAAAATAGTAAATTTACTGTTCAAATAAATTTTGTTTTTATAACTCTCAGTTAAACATTTATTATTAAGGTTAATAAATTTCATAAAAGGAATGAATGACAACAGTGAGTGACAATAGTAGAATCTAAAATAAGTATGGAATAATAATTAGTTATATTTGGTAATATCTATAAAACAGTGAAGCATGATTGATTCTACTTTTAACTCTTCTCTGTTTCGGAAAAGCCCCCCTAATGACAGGCACGTTTACTTTCATAAAAACTACAGTGATCAACACAAAAAGGAGAGAATGAATAATCTACGAATGAAAGAACTTTAATTGTAAAGAAGAACATCATCGATGGTTTCTGAGAAAGTTTTGTTTCTTTTAAATTATCGTAATTTGCAACGACTTTAAACAAATAAAGAAATTATTACTTCACTTCAATAATAAATAATCTTTTATGACCTAATTTAGAATTTAAAAAAAAATGAGATAATAAAATGTCATTTGACTTTATACAATAACTCAATGCTAATATATACCAAATGAATTTCAGCTACATATTGCCTTGACTTCTCTAACTTAATAGACTTTATAAGGCGACTTCAGCCATTCCCACAAACCTGTTTCACTTTCAAGCTCATCAGGAAGAGAAGTATAATCTAAGTCTTGAATTCTTTGTTCCAGAATTTTAGTTCTTGATTTCTCCTTTTCAAAGGAGCTCTTCATAGCTTCAAATTCTGAACGAAGCTCAGAAATCAAAGCAATCATATTTCCTGTAACAAATTTGCACTGTTTATATATATATATATATATATATATATATATATATATATATATATATATATATGAAACTGTGGTAATTCTTCCTGGCGAGGTGTAGCTGAAAGATGAAAAGGCAATTACATTTCAATTCTTTTTTTTACTTATTCATGCTTAAATAAATTCTCACGTTTCATTTTATCGTTTGCTGCTTTTCATTAAAATGTAATTTTACTGACGACAAAAAAGTTCTCTTCTTAATAGTTTAGGAAAGTAATGCAATGACGTGATTGTTTAACCTCATCCACAATATCTAAGGTCATATGACGGAGGGGACCTACCGGTCGAAATTAGTACAGGACCAGTACACAGACGCATCCTTCCGACTTCATCACTATGCCATTTCTGTACCTCCTGACTATACCTCACCAACTGCTTTGAGTTCTCTAAAAATATAATCCCTCCGAATAACACCGACCATCTGTTTATGAGTAGTTTCTACATAGAGTCGCTCTACACAAATATAGCCATAGACGAATCCATAAGAGATCTGTATCAACAACTTGTACTACAATAGCCACATTGCAATTTTAGGTATATAAAAGGAAAGGTCCCAAACTATTAACATTTACAGCCTCAGACACCTTTTTCTTCTTCGAGCAGAACCTATATCAGCAAACCAGTTCCCTAACTATGGGATTAACCTACAAGGTTGCCCTGGCCTACATCTTCCTATTTCACCATGACCGTACCTTGCTGCACCAATGCCTTTCAGAATTCAAATCACATTCATATACAGTAAAAGATATGTCAAAATACGTACACTATTTTAACATCCCATACTATGAATACCTAAAGTCCTAAACCAAAAACATAACATACAATCAGAACTTCTTCGTCAACTTCCCACCTTTAAACCCAAATCAATTTCCACCTCATTTTCACAAATCACCACAGTTTGAAAACTTTCTTTATTCATGAAGGAAAACCTAATACCAACATCTTTTTGTCTGTTGTTTATTCTTTCAACTATACTCTCTGTAATACGAGTTATATTGGCAGCACATGCAAATTCAAACTCAGAACAGACGAATATTGAAGCATCTTCAGTCGTACCTCCTAACCCCTTAACAAACCATCAAAATCTGCCGTACGCGAGCACTACCACGTATGGAGGGACGTGTAGACACCAATCGACCATAGAAGAACTCCGAGGAGTACGTTAGCAGGAGAAAGGGATTGCTGGAACTCTCGTTTCTCTCTGTCACTGTCCTCCTTGCTGATCTTTATTCATGTGAGCAGTCAAGTATGCTTCAAACACACACTTCTCTCTCTATCCTTCACTACACTTTCATTCATTTTACATACGACACATTCTTCTAAAAAAAAATTATAAAAGAAAAGGCATTGTGAACCTCGAAGGCCTTGATTTCGCCTCTCTCTCCTTTTTATAAAGGAGGCATTTGCCTTTAATTTTTAGATGTATCACATCTAGTTTTGACTTTGTTTGTATTATTATTATATCTATAAAAATAACTTAAGATTTAATATGTACTCTATTTTCAATTACAAGTTCGTTTGCGTAATCTAAACTAGTTAATATTCTTTATTCATTAATTTATATACAGTATTATTTAATCAACAAATCACGAGTTATGTATAACCTAATCATAACTTGTTCATTTTTCGTATTCTGTATTTACTTATTTCTTTCCTCGTCTATAACTGATAATTGTTTGTACTGCACTCGTATCTTATCTATACTTTTTAAGATTAAATATATACTGTGATTTTCAAAATTAATTTCTAATTTCCAACTATTACTTCTTTTATGTATTCTAAATTAATTAATTTTCAATAAAACTTGTAATATTTAATATTTATTTCAGAAATAAAGAATTTTTATACTGATTTTGATTTTGATTTTGACGAAAAATTTGTAATGATTTCGTATATAATTTGTTTTTAAAAGAATTGGCAAGAAATATCTGGAAGAAGGAAACACAAACTGAAAATAATTTTACCTGAATGAGCATTTGTTGACGACAGTGAAGATGATGATTTGAAAGCATCAATTTCGTTCTCTGTTCAGACATAAAATAAATTAATATTAGTTAATTACAGGAGGCTTCACAAATGAATACTTGGGTTCAACAAACGTGATCCCAGGATCCTGGGATTGAATTGGTGAACTTATTTCCCTGGAAATTAATCATAATCCCGATGTAATTTTCAAATCTAAAATTTATCAATCAGAATATGAATAATTTTCGTACAGTTATTTTGCAATGTTGAATTACGGTAGATGCTCCTGTAGCATATATATATATATATATATATATATATATATATATATATATAGTCATGCGGTTTTGCTTCTACAAAGCTTCAATTTAATATTTAGGAGAAATCCAATGACAAGGAGGAATGTAAATGCCATGAAAAGTCTTCTTTAATGTGCAACGTTTCGAGCAATACGCTCATCATCAGGCTAGATAATAACAATATGAAATTAGAATCAATAAATAAATGTGAACAAGACAAAATAATTTCTATAAAACCTATTCATTAAAAGCAAATTTTAAAAAGACTAAACGAAGAGGGTTAAATTCAAAGTAATTTTATATGTAAATTTTTATAACTTTGAATTTAACCCTCTTCTTTTAGTCTTTTTAAAATTTGCTTTTAATGAATAGGTTTTATAGAAATTATTTTGTCTTGTTCACATTTATTTATTGATTCTAATTTCATATTGTTATTATCTAGCCTGATGATGAGCGTATTGCTCGAAACGTTGCGCATTAAAGAAGACTTTTCATGGCATTTACATTCCTCCTTGTCATTGGATTTCTCCTAAATATTATATATATATATATATATATATATATATATATATATTATATATATATATATATATATATATATATATATATATATACACTTAACATGCAATGGTTATCAAATTACGGACATTGGTGGGTGATCATAGTGCGGCTCATTCTATTTCTTGAAAAATATTTCAAAAATTAGTGAATGATAATATCGTAAGGTCAACAAATTCTCTTTAATTTTGCACAAAACACTTGTTTCTTTACTTTCTTTAGAATCTTTAACACTTGAGTGTACTGCTATTTTTTACATTATATTAGAAATTTCTTATATAAAGGAATATTTTTGAAGGAATTTATTGTTTTGAAGGAAGAAATTTATGTTCTATATTATTTTTTGCAAATACCAGCGGTGTTCAAACTGTTTATTGGCCTATTCTACGAAACAACAATTTTGGTTAAATGCTTTTGAAATATTGCTGCGATGTTTCAGATTTATATTAAATCTGGGGATTGCATAAAGAACCGGAAATTGATGAACCCTAATAAATACCTTCTACTACCATCATTTTTAATAGACCACATTTTAAATAATTTCAAGTGAACTCAATTATTATCGTCACTTTAAAATTAGTTTATGATGACTTTATACGTTATAAGGTAAACTTACCCATTTCAATCACTCTTGAACTTAAAGAACAAATAAGACTTTCTGTCTTCGGTTCGTATCTTTGGTTTTTGGAGTTTTTGTTTTCAAATGCGTTCATTAGCCAATCTACTTTGGAATCCACATCGGTCATCTTTGTAGACACAATTTCCAGCAACGCTTTTGAATTAACTGAAATGCATTATGGGTAACAAAATAAGTATTTTGTAGTTTAGTCAAAAAATTAGCTTCTTATTTACGTTACTTTTACATTGTACACAAAACAACTCTGGATCCCAAACGCGTTTCAGTAAATTTGAAAATAAATAATTCGGAGTAGAAGCGAGTTTTAAATATAAATTTGTGTAATTGAATGCAATTAATTTTACCTTTTTAAATAAAAAATTCTTATGTGAAAACCCAATGATAATAAATACAGTCTCAATAGTGTATAAAATTACCTGTCGTTGAGTTTCCATTGCTTTCGGCGACAGTGTTGACAAATAGCACAAACACAACAACAAAAATCATATGAAATGAAAGTGAAAGATCGTAATTTGGCATTTTAAAGTCTTAAATAACGATGATTAAAAGTTTATTAACTATAATTTGGCGGAACACTTTACGATTAAGAACCCAAATATTAATCACAAATATGAAAAACTGTCCAATCTTTTCTTCTTTGAAGTGAACCAAATACAAAGTATACACTTACGAGTAACGAGAGCCTCTGTCTCCCTTTTTATCGTCTTTATATTCTCCCTCAAAACCCATCCCCTACTTCCGTCCTCTAATATTCCCCTGATGTATATGAGAGCAGTTGAACCTATAATCTGTTCAGAGGAGAGTCGAGGACAAAACATTTGTCCTTCACTAAAAATTGTGAAGATAAACATTTCAAATTACTTATTTTCCTTTGATTCATTTAAACATTTAAAATGACGAAAAGATTTCATGTTTCAACTCTGCACGAACAATGTTGTAAATGTATGGGTGTGATTTGTTTTAAAGTGAGGAAACAGCTGTTGTGAGTAAATTTTCAACATATTTATGACTAAACCTTCCGGAAAATCAATTCACACAGTTTCGGCAAATAGTTCGCCAAGAAACATACAGTTTCTAAAGAGCATAAAACCTAGCAACTGGAAGTTGTCCGTCTTTATTTGGGTATTTCGATCGTTTTGGTGACACAAATGAAACAAAATTTTAAAAAAAACTAATTTTTGATTAATTTTTTATGCTTTGAAAGGTTTATATTTCTAGGCGAACTTTTTTCCGGAAATGTACACTTTTAATTTACAATAAAAACTATTTTCAGCCTCATTTACTGTATTTGAGTGCAACATTTATATAATTACGGGATTCTAAATCAGTAAAGAAATTTGAATTTTTCCGCAATCCTACTAATAATAACTCTTATGTGCATTTGTATTCTCACCATCATCCCTCGATAAAATCTTCTATTTTCTCTTCTATGTTTCTTAGAGAATTGAGAGTTGTCAGTCCTGAATTTTTAGATTCATGAATATTGGTACTAAATTATGTTATCCTATTTCATTTTTAGATACGAAAGAGTTTGATTAAATAATAATTTTATATAGGAATGATAATGATAGAAGACAAATGGCTTTCTCATATACTTCAGTGGTAAGAAATAAAATAAAATAGAGTTTCGGGTACAATTTATTTTCATATATTTCTATGTTCTTCTTATCTTCCACTCTTAAAATTCGTCTGAAAATTCTCATTGAAAATTCTCATTGGAGAGAATTCCGTAGGAATTAGCGCAATGGGTCGAGTTCGTCTGGCCTCAGCGCTGTGCCCCTTTTTCTCGTCCTCTTCAATCATTTTAGACTGTTATTATTATTATTATTGACATATTTACTCTATTTCTTCGCAGGTATCAAATTTACAATACGGACGCGTGGATTTTTCTCTTATTAATAACAACCATTTTATCGTGTATTATACCTACTTGTTAGTAATATTGTTCCGTTATTGTTGTTTTTATCGTTGTTGTAGAAAAAGAAAAGATATGAAAGCGAAAAAACATTAATTAATAACTCAAAATTTGTTTCATTTTTCCTAACCCACCCAGCTATGTACTGTCCCAAGCTAGTCTGAGAAATAGGCAGTGGGTATTATAGAGTTTAATAATGTCTCTTTCTTCTTATATAGTTTTCATGGATTTATTATTAAAGTAAATTATATTATTTTCTCTTAACAGCTCCTAATTTCCAAATTTTTAACGATCATTTTTCATATTTAAAAAAAGAACCAATAATTTTTGTTATTATAGTTGCTTCACCAAATTTTTCTTGATTATTTTTTATAATAATAGCTCTTAATCATTTTCATATATATATATATACTGTATATATATATATATATATATTAATACATTGTTTATTGAATTAGTTATTTGTATTCCTTTGATACTGTCTGAAGTGTACATAGGAAATGTCAGGCTTGATTTTAGCTATTGAAAACTGTATTACGAGAGTCACAAGAAATTATTATTATTATTATTATTATTATTATTATTATTATTATCATTATTATTATTATTTTTATTATTATTTAATGTTTTTGTCACTTTTCCAAATATGTAAAGTTAATTCTTTCAAATGTAAAAATCTGTTTCCAAACGATTCTCGAATAAAACAGGAAAACCGCTTTAATTATATGAGGCCCTCCGAGGAAGAAGTGGCTAAGCGACAAAAGTGAAAAACTCCAGAAAACGGAGCTAAAGTTATACGCACAAAATTTGAAAGTGTCATAACTTTTGAACTTTTGAACCTAAAAAAATTCAAGAGCTATGTCACTTACAAATTGGTACAACTTTAATTATGTTTTCTAGCGTTTTTTTTTTTTTTTTTTTTACGTTTGTCGCTTAGCCTCTTCTTCCTCGGAGGGCTTCATATAATAAAAGCGATTTTCCTGCTTTATTCGAGTATCGTTTCGAAACAGATTTTTACATTTGAAAGAATTAACTTTACATATTTGGAAAACAGACAAAATCATTAAATAATAATAATGTCTTGTGACTCTCGTAACAGTTTTCAATAGCTAAACTCGAGCCTTTTAAGCAATACCATAAAAATTAAAGTGTAACGGGAGAATATCAAATATAAATTTCTAGTTAAGTCCGACAAAATATGAAATCAATAGGTTTTTACTAGTATCGAAGGTCGACGAAATTTTAATGCCCCTGACCTCGGTGAATGTCAAAAATTAATTTAGTTATTCAACACCTGTACACTATACTAAAAAAAAAAATGGCATTGAACTTCAAAATGGCACTGAAATTGTAATGTAACTGAAATTAAAAATGGCACATTAAATTTTTTTCCTATGTCCCATTTTTTACTGTTATATATTTTAACAGAATGACAAAACCAATAATGGGTTGAAAGTTTAAGGAAAATCACTTAGAATTTAACTTAATTACATGTTTTTCTTGAATTAAGATAAAGAGAATTTCAGTAAGAACCCAATTTTTAACAATGAAATTACAGTGAATTGTAAAATAGGTCAAATCAGGCTATGCATTTCACCCAAAATTTAACTTACTCGTCAAAATGGGCTCATTTAGATCGTTTCCTTTGTCCTTTTACATTAGGTTAGGTTAGGTTAGGTTAGTTTGTAGGTTAGCTGAACTCACAGGTAGATTTATACTATAATAGTGCCTAAAAGAATGAAAGCAAATGAATTGTACGTTTTGGCAAATGAAATGATAAAAAACGAACGCATTTTGGCGCGAATGCTACAGTTGTTGGCGGATAAATACAAGACAAACGGTTTTCTTACAAATATGTATTTTCGGAAAATAAAATTATTCTGTTTTTCTTTTAAAACACTTCCTCATACATAATTTATAACATGAATTAATTAATAAGAGTGCAATTATTATAATTGCAGTAGAAACTCGTAATAAATAGCCAAACATCTACCTTTAAACCCAAATCAATTTCCACCTCTTTTTCACAAATCACCACAGTTTGAAAACTTGCTTTATTCATGAAAGAAAACCAATTACCAATATCTTCTCGTCTCATGTTTATTCTTTCAATTGTACTCTCTGTAACACGAGGTATTTGGCAGCACCTGCCGATTCAAACTCAAAGCAGACGAATATAGAAGCATCTTCAGTCACACCTCTTAACCCCTTAATAAACCATCAGAATCTGCCGTACGCGAGCACTACCACGTAAGGAGGAGAGTGGAGACACCAATCAATCAGAGAAGAACTCCGAGGAGTACGTTAGGCAAGAGAAAGGGATTGCTGGAACTCCCGTTTCTCCTATCACTGTCCACCTGAGCTGATCTTTATTCCTGTGAGCAGTCCAGTATGCACTGAAACACACACTTCTATCTCTATTCTTCACTACACTTTCATGCATTTTACATACTACACATTCTTTTCAAAAAGATTTTATTAAAAGAAAGGCATCGTGAACCTGGAAGACCTTGATTTCGGCTCTCTCTTCTTGTAAAGGGGACCCACTTTTTCGCGGGCGCGCATCTTTGGCCTCTCATTTTTGCATTAAAAAATCACCCACTAAATCTCTTCTACTTCTAAACAATAAGCGCACTCCATAATTCAACCGACATTCTCCACATTCTGCAGAATAAACCTTGTTTAAATGATATTTCTCATCAGCTTTCACTTCATAAATAAAAATATTTAAACTCATCAATACCTTTCACATCTATCTTTGCTATTCAGCTTAATTCATTATTACTGTAACATACGTAAGTGTTATAGTTTAACGTAACCCACCTTTACTTTGAACAATAAGAACCTCAACTTGTCACTGTTTGATTCTTAAATTTTGTATTAATTTGTATAAAATATTATTTGTTTACAATTTTAGTTTCGACTAAAATTTGTTATTCGATTTCTCTTTTAGTTTCATTTTCATTGAGTTTTTTTCATTTGTATCTATTTTAACTGTGATCTGTAACTCTTTTGAAGAACTTGTTGATAGGCATTTCGTGTTCTTTAAAAGAATACTGCTCCATGACGCTTTGTAACATTACATGAGAGTGACACATGAAATGAAGGAAATAATTTTGGTTTCTAAAATGTCAACTAACAAAATACTATCAAAACAAAAGAAAAATATTTATCTAAACAACCAGATAACTACGACTTTGATAAACTTTAATTTATATTTGTATTAATGGGGTCTCGTTTGCTCAGTTTACGGTGCATATCATTGCTGGGGTTAAAGGTAACAATCTGGGTATACTCGCCATCACATCGTAGAGAAATGATCTTTGAGGCTTTTGCCTTTAATTTTTATTTGTATCATATCTAGCTTTGACTTTGTTTGTATTATTATTATATCTATAAAAAGGACTTAAGATTTAATATGTACC